>PVIJ01016596.1:0-32153 GCA_004024925.1 Scalopus aquaticus | reverse complement strand
TTGTGTTCTTTTCTATTCCATTTTGTGCCCTTTCCCTTCCCTCCCTCCGGCTCCCTCCTTCCCCCCCGCCCCCCCCACTGATTGTCTCTCTCCTATTTGATTTCCTTATAGTCCTGTTATAAGTGAAACCATTCGATATTTTTCTCTTTCTTTCTGGCTTATTTCACTGAGTATGATCCCCTCTAATTCCATCCATGTCGCTGCAAATTGCATGTGTTTATCTTCTTTCCATGCTGAATAGTATTCCATTGTGTATATGTACCACATCTCCAACCCCTGTTTTTGACAGAAGCAGAATCAAAGAGAAGGAGTCAAGTGAAGAGATCCCAGCAGTAGGTAGGACAGGCCCATATTTCAGAAGTATAGTTTGTGTATTAGGAAAATTGGGCTGTTGGGAATGTAAATTGGTATGCTTAGCTGGACTTGATCAGATCAGTGGAATTTTCCAATTTTATATAAAAGAAGACAAAAGCCACTGAAATCTTGCCAGCAGGTTTGTGTTCTCAAAGTGGAAGAGAGTCATGAGTTATCTTCTTGATTTCTGCTCTGTCCCACTCATCTTGAGCCCTAGCCTTCCCTTGTCTTTGTTGTGGGCTCAGCCTGCTAAGTCAGCTTCTTTGAGCAGAAGCTTCAGAGTCAATCAGAATAACTGATGTTTGAACATTCATGATAGTACTTCTGATCTTTTTTGTTGTTTTCTTGCAGGATATTTGTTCCAAGTCTTTAAACATACCTTTCAGGAAGAACCCCAGTCTTCATTTAGTATCTACCTTCCTTCATAATCTGGCTCTTTCCTGATGCTGCCAGTACTTCCTCTGTCCCCCATTGCTAAGTTAAGCATAATTCCTGAAATAACTCACGCTATTGCATGTCTCCATGCCCTTGTTCCCTTTCTAAGTCTCCCCTTTACTTTGTCTTCTGTTATCTGACCTCTGTTTAACTTTGACACCTGTCTCAAACATAACCTCCCCTGGAATACTTCCCCTTGTTAGTGTGTAGACTAAAGAGTACGCCAGGACCCCCAAACGTGCACGCTCTAAATGGGTTCTGCCACCCACGTGTAAAGACAAAGCATACTCTTAGTGTAAAAGGACTTTATTATATTATTATTATTATTATTACTATTATTATTATTTGTATTTTTTACATTATTGTGTATTCCCCATAGGTTACCCACCTCCAAACTGTCACCATAGTCCCTTGTAGTGTAAAAGAACTTTAATAGGATTAGTATGCATAGAAAAGAGAAAAAAGGATAATAGTTTCCCATTGAAACAACCAAAGTTACTCATGGGTAAGTGCCCAGCCAAACTGGGTTTGCCAAAAGTGGGGCCACTGAGGCCCAAAAGTTTTCCACAAGTTTAAGTAAGGCACCTTCTAGCATGGAACCTCAGAAAGGGGCAGAAGGGAACAGGCAAGTCTGGGACAAAAGGAGCAAAATCAAAATACAAATCAAGGTAAAGGCCGCTACTGTCAGCCTCCCCACGGGTCTCTTACCCATGTCTCTTCCAAGTGTCTCTACATGTCTTGACTCTACTTGTCTCCTTCCATGTCCCCAAGTCCTTGGTGCAAGTCCAAAGCTGAAAAATAAATGCACGCTTCTTCCTCACATGTCTCTCTGCTCCTTGTGCCCCCTCCGAGTGTTCCTTCAAGTCTCTTCCCTGGCCGCCCCGTGCCTGCTCAACTCCAGTCTTCACTCAGTTGAGCAGAGAACATGGAACCTTCAATTTTTAATGGAGATTACAATTACACTTTGTTCTTACTGTTGGATTTTCTGCCCTTTCTCTGACCTTACATATCACCCACATGCATCTTGTTATTAGCACTGAGCCTGCATCATTTAAAAGAAGTATTTTTTGAGTCATAGTATTTATTCTTCATTCATTTACTCCTCCATTAATGCAGGTATTCAACCAAGAAATCTAAGTTGAGTGCTTTTATAGACCCCAATTCAAGGATTTAGGCTACATGGGACACAGGTACAAAGACCTGAAAGACTAGTCAACAGTAACAGTCACAATGTGATCACCCTGGTGCCACGTTAGAATTTACAGCCTTTGACACAGATCCAGGTAATGCACAGCAAAATCCAAAGGAAGAAGGAATATTTTGTTTGTTAGAGACCTTCCTGCTCTGGAACTAAATTTACAAAAGTTAAGATTGTGCCTCCATTCAAATCAAATAAATAATTAGTCTCACTCCTTCTTCTAGATGCACCCATCATTTGGAAGCCATAAGAATCCTTGTAGGTGTGACACCATGCAGCATTAGTCACTCAGTAAGATGTGTAATTTAAATTTATCCTCTACATGAAAAAGTGGCTCTGAAAATTTTCCAAGTACATGTTACAAGGAGAGTGAGAGGAAAGAAGGAATAAAAGCAGGAGGACCAGGGAGGTTGGCATGTAAAGGTTTAAAATCAAGCACAATGAAGGTTCAAAATCATGCAGAAATTGCAGCTGGTTGAGCAATTCATCTGGAGATTAATGGCATAAGCATGCTGCCCTGCAGGGGGCCAGCACAAGGGGGCTCTTACGGAAGGGAGTGATCACTCAGTTTCATTTTGGGCACCCAGCCACAGGCGCACTCCCAACATCAAGCTCTGGCATTATAAATGGGACTTATCTAGGGTTCCTCTCCACACCCTGATCCCTAAGGCGGCTTCAAAGACTTAGAAATTATGGCAAACAACCTCTGGGCTGATTTGCAGGCTCAACCCCTTGCCCTCCTGACCTGCTATCTTTGTTTCTACAGAGCGGTGCTCAGCATGGCGGGGATCCCGGGCCTCCTCTTCCTGCTCCTTTTCCTCCTCTGTGCTATTGGGCAGATAAGTGCCCAGTGGAAACCAACTTGGCCTGCCTACCGCCTACCTGTCGTCTTGCCCCAGTCCACCCTCAGCTTAGCCAAGCCAGACTTTGGGGCAGAAGCCAAATTGGAAGTGTCTTCTTCATGTGGACCCCAGTGTCATAAGGGAACCCCACTGCCCACTTACGAAGAGGTCAAGCAGTATCTGTCTTATGAAACACTCTACGCCAATGGCAGCCGGACAGAGACACAGGTGGGCATTTACATCCTCAGTAGTGCCCAGGGTGAGTCTGTGGGAAAGTCTCGGAGGAAGCGGCAGATCTATGGTTATGACAGCAGGTTCAGCATTTTTGGGAAGGACTTCCTGCTCAACTACCCCTTCTCAACATCAGTGAAGTTATCCACAGGCTGCACTGGTACCCTAGTAGCAGAGAAGCATGTCCTCACAGCTGCCCACTGCATACACGATGGGAAAACCTATGTGAAGGGAACCCAGAAACTTCGAGTGGGCTTCCTGAAGCCCAAATTTAAAGATGGCGGTAGAAAGACAAACGACTCAACCTCAGCCATTCCCGACAAGATGAAGTTTCAGTGGATCCGGGTGAAACGCACCCATGTGCCCAAGGGCTGGATCAAGGGCAATGCCAATGACATTGGCATGGATTATGACTATGCCCTCCTGGAACTTAAAAAGCCCCACAAGAGAAAATTCATGAAGATTGGGGTGAGCCCTCCAGCTAAGCAGCTGCCAGGGGGCAGAATCCACTTCTCTGGTTATGACAACGACCGACCAGGCAATTTGGTGTACCGCTTCTGTGACGTCAAAGATGAGACCTATGACCTGCTCTACCAGCAGTGTGATGCCCAGCCTGGAGCCAGTGGGTCAGGGGTCTACGTGAGGATGTGGAAGAGACAGCAGCAGAAGTGGGAGCGAAAAATCATTGGCATCTTTTCAGGGCACCAGTGGGTGGACATGAATGGTTCACCACAGGATTTCAATGTGGCTGTTAGAATCACCCCTCTCAAATATGCCCAGATTTGCTATTGGATTAAAGGAAACTATGTGGATTGTAGGGAAGGGTGACACCTAGTTCCTTCCCAGCAGCACTTAATGGTCCTTATGTACTTACTATAGGAGCGTTCAAATTTTGTCACCGTGTGTGTGTGTGTGTGTGTGTGTGTGTGTGTGTGTGTGTTTAATATGTCATAGTTACCTAATTTTTTTAATTGCAAGATGACTGGCTTTATTATTTGAAAAACTGGTTTGTGTAACATCATTTAAGCAGTTTAAAGGGAGACTTTTGCATAGAAATAAAAAACATATTAATGTTTGGAACAATAGGGAATATTTAGTGATTAAGTTAATCTTTCACTTTTTGAGAACTTTGATTTTTATTTCATCTGAACTTGTTTCAAAGGTTTATATTAAATATGTGGCATGCGGGAGATATACTTTCTAATGTGTGTGTGTATGTGTGTATTTTCTCCTGAAATTCATCTTTTCTGTTTGTTTGTTTTTTTTATTTAACGCCCAGCCATTACTGTTTCTGGATGGCAGTGTTCTCCCTGCAAACAGTTCTTTGGCACTTGCACAGTACTCCTTTGACAGGCAGTCATTATATTTTGATGTGGGGGGTATTTGCAAGGTAGTCCTTGATCTATAAAATAATTTGTTGACTGTAATGACACACATATTAAGCCATATCTTCCAAAGACTGCTGCTCTACTTTTTGGGAAGACCTTGCATGTGCCTCTACCAACTTTGCAGTCTCACCAGGTTAAGCAAGATCATTTATGCCAATCCTTCCACTTAACAGGATCTCACTCACATTTCTTGAACTAGCTGCTTTTCAGAGGACAATATTCAGACCTAATTAGAACAGGCTATAGTGCTTCTCAACTAACAGTCTCGGTCACACCAAAAACAATCATTGTATTTTACCCCTGGAGTATAGCATATCTCATATTTTATCATGTGGATGGAGTAATTTAAAATGAATTAAATTCCAGAGAACAATGGATGTTTTGCTGGGTAGATGTCACAACAGAATAACCACTTGTTTGGAGCCTGGCACAATCACACTGTCTTAAAGTTATTCTACAGAGTCTTCAGTGTGCCTTCAGGATGCTGTGTACTTTTTCAATTTGGAAGCTTTTCTCTCTTATAGTAAAAGTTATTTAAAAGGTGCTTTTAAAAAAGTATGGTTTTCTTTTTTCCCACTAACTTGAAAGGGGCCTATTTGACTGATGTGCTTTAAGCTACAGGCACATACAGTCAGGTACAATAGTAAAAATGAAAATTGGGGAGAATACAAAATGGATCAGAATCCTGCACTCCAAAAAATGTCGTTTCTAAATATTATCAATCTATATCACAGTTTATAAAGAAAGGACTTTTACTTAGTGTTTTCATTTTGTAGTTCTCAGTCTGAGTACTTTCAAAATGTGTCAGTAGAGAAAAGGAGCTATTGGACAGAAGGCAGGTATTTACTATTTTCGTGCCCTAGTATGTGGTTGTTTGTGAAGATACTGAAACATAGCACTGATGCTTCAGCCTTCTCCAGAAGACTTCTGGCTTGTGTTTCTTGAGCTTTTTGGAAGAAAAATCCTGATAAGGCACTCAAAAAACACCTAGTGCTTGCATCTAATCACTTAAGAAACAATTTGCATTAACCATCTTGAATCCCAGTAAAATTTGCTCTGGAATCTAACAACTCTACGCTGAGAAAAAAGAAAGGTTACCAAATTTGTATGTAGTATTTGGAGTTGGGGGTTTGTTTTTGTTTTTGCTTGGTGCAAAAACAAAATCACTGAATATCTAGACCAGGACTGCTTTTTTTGAAATAGTGTTCTTTTTATGAAACACTTTAATTTTGATTTTTTTTTTTTTGCCAACTTAAAATGTCCTTCAGCAAGGGTAAGCAATGACACAAAGTCAAAATAATATCAATGGTTAATTCATAGGGAGATGTGAACTATAAAGAATAGTAGTCACATGCCAATATATAACTCATAGAACCATAAAAGAAAACTGAAAAACAATTTACTTGTCCATCTTCAGTGGTTAATAAATGGAATCATGGTATTAAACTGTCATGGAAATTGAAAAAGAAGAAAGAACTCTTGGGATAGTAATAGTGGAGTTAATGGTTTACAGGTATTAGTTATACATTCTAAGTATGTATTCCTAGGAAGACTAGTATAACATTTCCTATAGTGTGTTCCTTAAACAATCGTCCATCAAGGTTTTCTCCCCAAAATTAAAAGGCACCGTCATCAAGTAGCAGGGAGATGTCTCTCAGTGGCTCCTTTGTCAGGGATTCACATGCTTGTTTGCACATTAAAGTTCTTACAAGTCCTGTAGCAAAGACATGTTAATGTTTTAAAGTATGCATTTCAATAAATATCTTTGATCACAGAACCCTTGTTTTCTCATATAATATCCATGAGCAATTTAGTGTTCAAATGAATACATTTTGGGGAACTCTGTGACCAGCCTTTTGTTCAAGGTGATTATGAGCCCCAAGGGGTATACCGGGCATTGGTACTTTGGGAGTTTAACCAGAACCCCGCACAAGATTTGGAAATGTTCAGAGGATAAGACTGGCAAAGATAAACTTGAAAGTCCTTTTTCACTGAGAATCAGAAGGTTGTGATGGAATTTGGGGCACATCTTTTACACAGACTTTAGAATTTTAGAAAGAAACGGTCCCAGAAAATGGGAAGACAGGACCAAAGAGGTAAAGGATTATAACCTAAATAATTTCAGAGTTGAATTCTGTCTTTACTTTCTTTAGACCAGAAATGGATTTTAAAAAACAAAACAAAACAACAACCTGGAAAGTGAGTTGGCACACAGGTCATGCTCTTTACTTTGCTGGCTCCATCGGTCTGCGCAGTGGCAGGGCAAGCCCCTAGTGACACCTTGGTCAATGTTTTTCAGGTAGAGTCAGCCCTACAGCCCCTATAGGAGTCTTTAGTTCAGAACTTGTTGAGAATGACAAAGCCTGCACTGAAAAAATGAACTTCTAAATCTTAGGTCCATGTATGTCTGCTAGCTGGAGTGTTGGGGCAGTTCTAACAGTAGCTCCAGTATCTCTGCTCTAAAATCCAGTGGGTCCCAGCCAGAGAACCAGGTAGACCATCCCTGCCCTGGCCCGCCTTTCCATCTTGCTACCCTTCTACCCTTCTTCTTAATCCTTGTCATGAGCAAGCTCAAGGATGCCTCATTAATTGATTTCTAATGAACTTTTTGTAGAGGCCATTTATTTGGTCATGCAGAATGGAATTCCACTGATAATGATTGAAAAGAATCATACTGGTAACGAGGCTAGAATGGCAGGCATCAACCAGGTATGTCCTGGGAAAACCAGCATGTCTGGTCACCTTGTTACAAGCTTTGGAGCACTGTATGGAATGCGGTCCAGCCCCATCCTTGTTAACCTCAGAACACTGAGGGGCTACAGCTCCCTGCATCTCTTCTCTGGGTTTTCACTGTAGTTCTAACTGCATGCTTTCTTTTATTGGATCAGCATTCTAGAGCATCTGATAGGGAAAAGGCATTTAAAAATTATTTTAATGGGGTGACTCCTGGAGTACATTATGACATTATGTGGTAAATACAGACCCTCAAATGCTGATCTAGGAGAAGAAGGCATGAAGACACAGATGAACAACACATCTGTTTTTAGTCTGGTATTTCCCCAAAGGAGGAAATAAACCAGCTTTCAAAATAAGAGTAAGAGATTAGGAGCATGAGGCTAGTTTGGTAACATAATGGTCTTCGAGTTGGCGAGATTGATTCCATAGTTGCCTGATTCCTTTGGCAAATAATATCAGTGCCATTTAATTTAAAACTTAAAACCATTCTAGGTGATTCAAATATTCACAGTCTCAAGCTCTAACTCCTCCTGTGTGCTGGGGTGGAATAAAGAAGGGAAAGAACAAACAACCTTACCTGACTCGCTGTGATTTCTCCTCAGTGATTGCTGCTTGTTAGATAACACCCTCATTAACTCTTACCTCTGGTGATGTAACCCTCTGCCTTATGCTCTTGGAGCCCCCTTAGCTGTCAGACAGCTCTTTCTAGTAGTTAATCAGCAAGATACTTCAATCCCAGCTTGCCTCTTCCATTCTCACAGAATCCATAGGAAACTTACAGACATGTTACATCCAACTGAGAGTTGCCCATTGAAGATCTAGGAGAAAATATTCCAGACTCAAGGAGCTGTAGTGCAAGGGCTCCTGGCAGTATCTAATTTATTCTATTAAAAAAGGACACAGAGGGCCTCCCTGGTGGCCTAGGGGTTAAGTCTCAGCGTTATCATCTCTGTGGCCTGAGTTTGATCCTGCCAGGGAGCTAACCCACTTATGGTGCAGCAGACCTCTCCTGTTTTTCCTGCTGCTCCCCTTAGCAGTGTATTTCAGTAGATCTACCTGTCCTGTTCCCGACTCTGTCTCTGGTGAATCCTTTCACCCCTGCCCACCCACCTCACCTCTGGCATACACTCCACTTCTTGTACGCATAAATAAATAAAAATAAATCTTAAAACAAAAGAAGTAGACAGAGATTAATGTAGCCTGAGCAAAGTACACAAGGAAAATGGTATCATAGAGAGGTTTGGGGAGAGATAAGTCTCTGATTAGCTCATACAGGGACTACAGGTTCTGAAAAGGGTTTTGGAATTCATTCTTCATGCAGGGAGAGACATTTCAAGGACTTTTAGTAGGGGAGACTTAGTGGGCTTGGTCAAAGCCAACTATGAGGTATAATAGTCAGGCACATGCCTAAGGCACATAGTAATTTTAGGAATCCACAAAATTGTTATAACTTAGTTCAAAATCCAAAGAAAGAAATGAACTTTCAAGTCAAAGAAATGTTTTAAGATATGTTAGTATAGTCATCTTTATACCAGTGCAGTCATAAAATATAAGTTTTATGTTTTTTAAGCCACTTGAGGCATACTTATATAAAGTACAAGGATACATTTGCTGTGCCTGGTCTTGCATTTATTTTTATTGCTCCTTTGCCTTCCTTTCTAACCTGCTGAGATTTTTGTTTGCTCTCAGCTGAGGGTCCTGAGCTAATCTCAGTAAGCTATCTGCTCTTTGCTCTGATGAGTGAAAGACTAAAACAACCTTTCCTAAAACTAAAGGTGGATTCATCTCAGAAAGATCTCAAGGGATCCTCCTGAGGCAAATGACACTGCAGTCTGCTGTGGAGCAGAGAAACCGGTGTCCTTCTTGGAGCGCTGCCTTCTTCTGCTTGAACTGAGCCAACTGGCGGGCCTTGTCCAACCCTAACAGCAGTAAGATTGGTGCTCGTGGGAGAGACGAATCCTCACCTTGTAGTCTTCACCTCTGCCAGCCAGTAGAAGACTCTTTTAGGTTTCTCCCTGCCACATAATTGAGCTCCCATCTGAACCCTTCAGTGACAGTCAGCTGGCTGCTTCTATACCTGCTTCTTCCTTCCTCACCAGCAAGGCTGTTTCATATTTTCTCCTGGTTCCACATGGCCTGTGGGAGGACTCCAGTGATGAATAACATCTGATGCCTGTAGCAGTAGAAACTCAATTGCATTGTTGCCTACCTTGGGAACAAGGCATCTTGGAAGATGATCAAGCCACATGCTCTCAGGGCCATAGTCTAACTGAGGACCCAAGCAGAGGGAGACAGGAGGTGGCAATTCTTGCTACTTTTTAATGGAGGAGGGGCATCTTTGGAAGTAAAGCACATGAAAGTCCAAATACAGTACTGGTACTGATCATATTTTACCCTTCTTTGAATGCTACATGGGAAAACCAGAAATCAGCAAGAAACAAAGGTGAGTTGAGCAGTGGTCATATTACAAGTAGCATGTACATGTGGGAATAGAGCATACATGAATAGATGTGATGAAAAGGAGGAATCAAGAATGACTCTTAGGTTTGGGGTCATCCAAGTAAATTCCAGGTGCTATTTTCTGAGATGTCAAAGACAGGGGAAAGCTGATTAGGTTTAAGATGCAGGGGAATGAAAATCAAGAATTTTTGTGTTGGTCACAACAGATGTAAGATGTCCCAGAGACACCCAAGGTCAGATATCAAGCAAGACACTCCCAACTGTTAAGGAAGGATCTCTGCTGGTGAAACCCAATGGATAGATCTCAAATCAGAAGATGGTATTTAAGCCACAGAGTGAGATATCACCTGAGGAGAGAATGAGAGCTGAGAAAGGATGGGATCCTCACCTTCAGCCTAGAGAGGCTGAGTTTATAGAGGAAGAAGAGTAGGCAACAAAGAGATTAGGAGACATTGCCAATGCATTCAGAGAAAAACCACAAAAATGTGACTTGATCGAAGCCAAGAGAAAAAAATATGCCTCTAACTAAGGTGGGCAAGGCAGGAGGAGGACAAGGACCAGGAGGGGCCAGCTAGTCCTCCAAGCAGAACCTAGCCTTGAGCATCACTGCATGAACACGGCCACAATCCATCAACGCCTGTGAATGAGTGATTGATTGACCGAGGCTGGGGACAGCTCTGCCCACAGGAAGCGCAACCAGCCTTGTCCAAACCCTCCCTGGGAGAGCCTGGGCTTGTGTCCCATGAAAACACGGGTTCAGCTGGGGCGGGGGGGGGGGGGGCCTGCCATCCCTTCCACTAGCCTGATGTTTTCTGAAGACAGAAAGTACAAAATGACTCTCAGTGTAATATGTGTGTATCAAGTGTGTGAAAGTACTGTGTGCTCACTGAGTCTTTGATTTACACTGCTCCTGCATTCAGACTGTAAACACACTCAGAAAGAAGAGACAGTTTTGAGAAGAGTCAAGTTCCAGTCCAATGAAGCAAGATGAAGTGTTTGCATTAGAGAAAATGGGGAGAGCCTCAGAAAATGAAATAAACAGAGCAAGTGGCTGGAACTGGAGGAGCAGCCGTGGGAACTGTAGCTCAGCCTCACCTTCCACTGACCCGCCGTCGGAGGAAGGCTTTCTCGGCCATAGACTCCACAAGTTCCACCCTCCCCAATTTCCTTCCTGCTTTATTCCCTTTGCTTGGCACTGATCACTGTCCCACACGCTCTATATTATATTTGTTCCTCTTGTTTGTCCTTCTCTGCCACTAGATCGTAATTTTTGTATGCTGGGATTTCTGTCTTTGCTATCCCCAATTTTAGACCAGTGCCTGCACATAGATTCTCAATATTTGATGCTTTTCAATGAATGGTTGAATGAATAATCCCAGCAGCTTTATAACACTTATAACATCATAACTCAGGACCAGTTGGACTTGGATATTCCTTGCATTCAGACATATTCCAGAATAAATGCTTGAGATGTCTTACACATATTCTGTCCTATTCTGGCAAGTATGGCCTTGCTGCTGTTATTTATGTGTCTGTCTCATTTAACCACACTACGAGCCTTGTAAGGGCAGGAATTGAGTACCGTTCTTCCCTGAATCTTACATTGTCTGGCCAGTGGTCACACAGGATGTATTTGGTGAGAAAATGAATGGATGTCTGTTATGACTTAGCCTGTGCCTCAGAGACTTCTTCCTCTCCCACGTCTCACATCTAATCAGGCAGCAAGACCTTAGGCTTCTACACTATACATCTCCTTCTCCATCTCCCTTGCCAATGCCTTGATTCTAACCTTTATTCTATGTTCAGTTCCTACAGCAGATCTCAAACTATATCCTGAGCCTCCCAGCTCACCCAAAGTTGTTCCAGAAATGTGTTTGTTGACTGACTATAACATAATTTCAGGGATAATTCATCAATTCCTTCATTCTATTTTTATCGATCAGTTTCTTCATGCCCTTAGTTTCTGCAAGTTGCTTAACATCCCATGTTGTCTTCTGTCCACTCATCCGAGGTCTCAAAAATGGTAAAATGCTATGGAGATACATTTGCAAAAACAAAAAAAAAGAGAATTTGACTCGAAAATATAATTATTTGTAATACCTGCTTGTGTGAAAGGATAAAATACATAATGATCAGACTTGAATCTATAAATTTGGACATCTGTGATGAGATTTTTATCCAGTTCAGTCCATATTTTTTTCAAATGGTTCATTTTTTTCTTGAAAATACAATTCTATGGAGCAAGAAAAAGATTTTGATTTGATTTTGATTTTTTTTATTACCTTTTAACTGTAAGCTTCGGTTTCCCAAGTCATTTTTATTTCATTTATAGTATGTCTTGGATCATGTTATTCTGACTCTGGAGCTCTGTAACTCTTATGTATATAGTGTTTCCTTATATAATTTCCTTATATAATGTTTTCTTTAGATGCCAGTTTAAAAACCTTTTCTTTTGAAATGTTTTCAATCTGTCTAGTGAGGCCAGTTAATCATTTGGCTATTTTTAAGCTCTTTAGATTGTTACCATTGAAAAAAAAAGAAAAACAAAACAAGAAATTCTGTGACTGTAGTTTGCATTTTTCTAAGTGACTGACTGGCATTTCTTAGATAAACTATCTTTTTATCAAAGTGCCTTCTATTACTGCTCAATGATTTTCACCAAATTGTCTGGTGGGCCTAAACACCAACTAGAGATTCTTTTGTAGAGAGTATCACTATTGAACTCTCATGTTTGTCACTGGCCTTTGGCATTTTATAGTCAGTGAAAACTCATCCAAAATTCCTTCCATTTCCTCATGAATTTGTTCTTACAATAAATTTACATTGAGGCAAGTACAAGGCCATACACTCATGAAATCAACAAGCCTCTACTAAATAAGTATCTGTTATGTCCCACATACATTTCTAATTGCTTTACGTATACTAATTCATTTACTTCTTACTACAAACTTGTGCATGGATTTTATCTACATTTCAGATGCAGGGCTATTGAGATACATGGAAGTTAAGCCTCTGACGAAAACCTACAGCTAAAATTGGGATTTCTATCCTAGCAGGCTGCCTCGAAAGTTCCTGTTCTTGTTTTACAAGTAACAAGGTACCATGAAACCTCTGAAAATGTAGCACCTAAGCAAGTCTCCAGGTTGTAGGGGAAGGACTTCAGACCGGCAGAACAGAGCAAGAAATGTTTGATTCTTGTTGAACTTTTGAGTTAATCTGTGTAAGCAACTAGTTAGCATATATTGAGTTATCTGGAAAGAAGATGCACTGGAAAAAAATGTGCACATATCTGCAAAGGTGAATTATAGATCTAAGAACTTGGAATACCAACAAAAGCATAATAAAAATCATACATGATTCTGTTCATTGTATACACTAATGAAATACTCTTGGATTTACTTTATACTCTGTCAGAACATATGTATATAATTAATTAAAATATGTTTAAATTGGACAATATTCAGAAACTTCTTAAGTTTCTTAGAGAAAGAATCTGGGTTTTTAAGATAGATTATTACTCTGATTCTGTTATGAGTCTGAACTTATTTTGTAAGTATTTCTGACCATTTAAGAAGGTCGCCTTTTTCCTTTATAAGTCAACAGATAACCCCCCCAAAATAACTGAATGCTTTGGTCTGCAGATTCAGAATAAACTATCTCAGATTTCTACAAGTCTGAAAAACACACTTGAAAAAACACTCCCCTCCCCCCCCCATGGCCTGATATTTGTTCGATCTTGGATCGCCCTCTTGTGGTTTATTCAATTTATGACTATTTCTCAGCTACAAATAGGTAGCTCCCAGTCACTGGGTATTTGGTTTTTTAAGTTTCATTGCTTCCACTCCTTGCATTTGCACAGGGACACCACCAAAAACAGCATTTTAAAATGAAAAGTGAAGAAAGTGCAAAGTGTCCCAGACGTTCAGTAATCCAGACACACTCCTGAAAATGTTTTCAACATGTTTCCAATATCCCAAATTCCTCAACACCTCATATTCTCCCCAGCAACCTGATTACATCCAACACCCTGATTCCTCCTCGATGCTCCCCGCTCACCATTCTGTCCCCATGTTTCTTATTTGTTTTAGGGACTTGTGGAAAAATCCTTCAAGTCTGTGTGCTTGATCTTCCCTTTTGTACCATAATGCAAGTATTTCTTTTTCTCCTTGCACCATGGAACTAGGTCACATGCACCAGGGAAAAGTCACTCTCTTCCCTTTGTCAACAACCCTCTTGAGCAGTGCCAGGTAATCTAGGGATGTGACAATAACTTACAAGCAAAACAATGCCCTGAAAATGTCCACGAACCTGTTGGAAACTGCTGGGCAGGAGTTCCACACCCCCATCCACAAAAACAAGTCACCACTCAAGAGTTTCAATCAGTCCCAGACTTCCCCACTCCTCTAAGCAGCTATCATTGTGACTCGCTGGTCCAAGAACTTCAATATCATCCAAAGAGAATGACAAATCTTAAAGACGTTCTGCAATGAGGGGAGAAAGTCAGGGGAGGAGAAGCCAGTGTCACGGACTTGATCTCTGCTGAATGCTGGCTCCAACCCCCTGTACTAATCAGACCAGAACCAGGAAACTCAGAGCCACATAAGGTACCACTCCCTACAACCTTCTTTAGTAAGCAAAAGCTAATAATTGGCTTGATTCATTATTTAGAGTACAAATACACTTTTTGATTATTCCACATTTTTATTTATGCATATATAGTAACAATATACTTTTTAAAATGAGTTACTTCGTTACTTCTATTCCCATTCTGTTTGTTTTTTTTATTTTATTTTATATATATTTTACATCATTCTTCCTTTTTGTACAATGCAACAAATACATTTTTTTATAAAAGAACAAAATGAATAAGAAGTTTAATATATTAATATATATTAATATATAAATATATAAACATTTATACCACCTGTATAATGAGAGAAACACATCATGATTGGGTTGTAGATACCATCTTAAACAGCTGAGTAAAAGCAAGGAAGGTTAGGTGGAAAGGGGGGAAGGAAGTTCACCAAGAAAATATATTTTTACAAAGTAAAATGGTTGAATTAAGGGGATTTAAGGGGTAAACACTTGCCTTTATTTGAATTTTATTTTATTTTTTTTATTTTTTTTTTAAAGATTTATTTTTTATTTATACATACAAGCTGGGGTACAGGCCAGAGGCGTGGGGCGGCGAGAGGGTTCACCAGAGACAGAGCGGGGAGCAGAACAGGCAGATCAGAAATATACTGTTGAGGGGAGCAGCGGGCAAGGCAGGAGAGGTCTGCCGCGCCATGTGGGATTCTCCCTGGCCGGGCGTCGAACTCGCGTCGCCGCTGCCAACAGCTCCACAGCGCAGCGCCCAACCGCTGCGCCACCAGGGAGGCTCCCTTTATTTGAATTTTAAAAGAAGAATCAATGTCACAGATGAAATGAAAATGAGAGAAGAGGATCCATATATATGTGTATATATATATATATGTATATATGAAAAATAACATTTATAAAAGGGGGCTAGTAATTTTTCCCAGCATAGTTGTTGGGATAATTAGATATAGTAAATATAAATTGATAAACTGGCTAGTGAATTATCGGGCACATTACTGGGGTCTATGTATTCATTCATTCAGAAACTATTTGTCGGGAGAAAATTAACAGCTGGGACTATGTCAAATTAAAGTGCTTCTGTACAGCAAAAGAGGTAGTGACCAAAACAAAGAGATACCTACTGGACTGGAGAAAATATTTACACATTATAGATCTGGTAAGGATTGACTCCCAAGATCTACAAAGAGATTGTTTAACTCAACAAAAAACAAACAATGCAATCAAAATATGGGCAGAAGAATAAAAAGGCATTTCTCCAAAGAAGACAAACTAATGGCCAACAGACATCTGAAAAAATGCTTGTCATTACTAATCATCAGGGAAATGCAAATTAAAATCACCTGTGAGAATGGCCCATATTAAGAAACCCAAACAAGTGTTTGTGAGGGTTTGTAGAAAAAGGAACACTCTTAAACTATTAGTGGGAACATATATTGGTCTTTCCTATGGAAATCAGTGTGGAATTTTCTCAGAAGACTGAAAATGAGGGCTTCCCTGGTGGTGCAGGGGTTAAGCACTGAGCTGTGGAGCTGTTGGCAGCTTCGAAGTAGTTAGACCCCTGGCTGGGGAGATTCCCACATGTGGTGACAGACCTCTCCTGCCTCTGCTCCCCTCAGCAGTGTATATCCATCGATCTGCCTGTTCTACTCCCCACTCTGCCTCTCGTGAACCCTCTCGCCACCCCATGCCTCTGGCCTGTACCCCAGCTTGTATGCATAAATAAATAAATCTTGGGGGAAAAAAGACTAAAAATGAATCTACCATTTGACCCAGAAATTCCACTACTAGGAATCTATCCAAAGAGTACAAAAACACTAATTTGCAAGGAAATCTGCACCCCTATGTTTATTGCAATGCTATTTATAATAGCCAAGATAAGGAAACTATCTAAGTGCCCCAGAACAGATGATTGGCTTAAGAAGATGGTGAGATATATATATATATATATATACACACACACACACACATGCATATATACACACACATACATACATACATACACACACACACATACACATACAATATAATACTAGTCAGCATTCAAAAAAGATGAACTCCTGCCACTTGGGGCAACATGGATGAAACTGTAATGGATTATTCTTAGTGCAATGAATTAGAAGGAGAATGATAAATACAGGTAGGTTTCACTTATATGTGGGATCTAAAAAAAAAAAAAAAAACAAATAAAGCATCAGGCAAAGACAAACTGTAAGACTGACCCTTGAAAGCAAACTGTAGATCTGAGACATTCAGGAGGAGAGGGGTAGAGGGAGAGAGAGAGGTGGAGTAGAGGAAGGGGTGGGGAGTAAAGCATGGTGGAGTGTCGTGGAGACTATGGGCACTTTGGTGGTGGGGAAACTATGGTGACCACACACAAGGCAAGGAGCCCTATGTTGAGAAAAAATAAACAAACAAAAAAAAGCATTATAGCCAGGACCCAGACAGCCTTGGAAGAATGAGTTAGAATTTCCCAATTTTGAAAACTGTCTAAAACTGAAAATAGCAAACTGAATTCACAGTAGTTGTATTCCATTGAGAAATAATAAATCCCAAACACTGGCTGAAATTCCTGGTTAGTCATTTCTTGGAGGAACATCCAAGCCTGCAGGATAAACCTGAGCTTGGGAGAACCCTTATGTAGTGAAAGATGATCAGGGTATTGTCCAAAGCATGAGGTTTCACTCTGTCTGTGGTCATGAGGTTTCAACTGTCTCTCCTTTGAGAGTGGTGAGGCTTCCACATCAGCCAATCCTAGTCAGAGGCCAAGGATCTCAACCATGAGCAAGTTCTCATAGACTTATTCTATGAGTCTGTACCTGATTCACTCATCCATAGCAGTCATCATTTGTAAAGTGCCTGTTACTTGCTAGACAATGAGATGCTGATATGAAGTCTAGCAATATCTAAATTAGGTAGGGTCTTTGTGTATGTATAAGAGGTGAGGTTAGTAATTACAAAACCACTGAGTAAGTGTCAGATTTAATTTGTGATGATTATTAATAATAACTGCACCTTATCAAAAAACACACAATTGCCAAGCATTTTGCTGTCTATCTATTATTGTGTAATGAAATGCACTTATATTGTTATAAAACATAGATCTTAAGCCTCTTACAATACTCTAAATTAGATACTATTATTATCTAATAGTGTCAATACTACTATAACTGCTGAATAACAAAACTATGATTTAAAAGTAGGTTCATTTCACTCCAAAATCCAGGATCTGACGCTGTGTATGTGGGGCTGAGATACAGTGTAGAGAGTGGTTCAGAGCATGATTTCTCAAGGAACACTACCTTGGGTTGAATACCAGTTCTTCCCTTTCTGGTTTGTGATCTTGGGCAAATTATCAACCTCTGTGTACCTCAACTTCCTCATCTGTAAAATGAGGGCAGCAACAATATCCATCCCATGAGCTGGTTACAGGTTGAAATGAGTAAGTGCAAGAGGATTTAAAGTGCTATAAATGTGTTTGCTTTGTATAAAGAACCCACATTGTGAACAGGAGACTTCAAAAGTTAAGCAGGGTGAGGAACAGAGAAACCAGAACCATTAGAAGAGAACAGGCACAAGGCAATGGGGTTGTGAACCACAAGCACCTGGCTATTAAATTCAGACCCAGAAGGGCAGTGCCATTAGAGATATGGTATCTGAGCGCACTCTTGTTTTAAGGAAAAGAACTATATTAATTCATATAAATAATGAGAGACTAGGGACAAGAAAGTTTATAAATGCTACTGGAACAACTGATAAGCTGAAGTATAAACTATATATTACATAAGTGGAATAGAAACTGTAGAAATTATTATATAAATGTTAAGAACTCTCAAAGAATATGTTTAAGTCTTCAAAACTTTTTCTAGCATTCTAGTATGTTCAAATAGAGCTCATTAGGAAGGAAGAACCACATTTGGCTAAGCAAAATGAAGTTATTTTGGTCTATATGCAAAGTTTCTTCCTGGGTGTATTTCCCCAGATGGATTAGCTGGGATTGAATTTGCAGTCTGACTATGAACAACCAGAAAACTGTATGCAGTGTGTGAAATAACTGTTTTAAGACACTGCTTAAAGGCAGCAGAGGAATATGACCACTCAAAAGGAATCAGAACAGAGCCTCGTTATCACCCTTCTTTCAGTCTGGAGGTCCTGTTCAGACATTGTGCTAAATAGAGAAACCCAAACAAAGCAGAATCAAGGGCCATCTTGATGAGTCATAGAATCAGAGAAGATGGAACTGAGGCGGCTGGAATGTGGGTCAAAGTACCAAAAAGTTGGATGATGTGCAGTGAAATAGCCATTGAAATTTTCTATAAAGTGATATTGCATCATTTCTAGGATTCTAAGGGAAAAAGATATTTATAATATAGAAAATAGAGCATTTATGTAGCTTCCTTTCTTTAAAAAAAAAAACAACAACAAAACCCACAGGAGAAAGCACCAGAAATCTGTACAAGTAACTCTTGAATTTGTTGCTGAACACTAAGTCGGCATATGTGGGGGAAAACTACATGGGTAAGAAAGGTACAAAATAGCCTGGAATTTTGTAAAACTCTGTTCAAAATATTAACAAAAGGGAACAGATTAAAAAGGCATTAGAATTGTAAGTCTTCACTGTCTTTATTTATTATGATCCTCAAACAGCCAAATCTGGACCACTGAGAATCATAGTAACTAAGGAAAATAAAGATTTAAAATTAACTGAGTGAAGTAGGAATCCATGAGATCATGCTGATAATAAATAGATAATAAAAAAATCAAATTCATAAAAAACATGGAGAAAGGAGAACTCTTTCTCACAGCATAAGTGCCAGCTGTTAAATGTGGAAGGAGAGGTGGGTGGGGATGAAAATATAATACATCTTAGTGAGGTATAATGAAACCAAGAATCATCAATAGATTCTAAATCTAAGAAGGCATATTTCATGAAATGTGAAGTATTTGCATGATCAAAAGTACCTTTTCACAGATCACTAATAGTCAGAAGAGGAACGCAATCACCATAGAGTGAAGAAACTAAAGAACATGGTAAACAAGGTCATCAACATTAACTTCATGAGTGAGGTTATCTGTGCCTTCTGATATTCAGGATGAGGGCCTCCCTGGTGGCGCAACAGGTTAAGTGCAGCGCTGTGAGTTCCATCACCAGCCTGGGAGATTCCCACATTCGGTGACAGACCTCTCCTGCCTCACCTGCCCACTGCTCCCCTCAGAAGTGTATATCCATTGATCTTCCTGTTCTACTCCCCACTCTGCCTCTCGTGAACCCTCTCACCACCCCACGCCTCTGGCCTGTACCCCAGTTTGTATGCATAAATAAATAAATCTAGGGGGGAAAAAAGACTAAAAATGAATCTACCATTTGACCCAGAAATTCCACTACTAGGTATCTATCCAAAGAGTACAAAAACACTAATTTGTCATATTTGTGTTGAGCACATATAAATTGATAGGAAATGACTAATTTCATTTCAGTAATATGACTTTTGTAAAAATTTGTTGAGCAGTGTAATAAGTGGTTGTGAACTTCTTTTATGTGCCTGCTGGTCATTTTAATATCTTCTTTAGAGAGGTATCTGCTTATTTCTTTCACCCATTTTTTGATTAGGTTATTTGTTTTTGTTTTTGTAGAATTTTATAGGTTCTCTGTATATCTGTTATATCAGTCCTTCATCAGATACATGGTATGCAAATACTTTCTTCCATTCAGTAGGGTGTCTTTTTGTTTTAGTTAACACTTTAATTTGGAACTCATTCTAAAACTGTATATTTTTACTTCCCAAATTGCATTTTTGATGTCTCATTGTATGTTCTTTTGTGTATACATATCCCTTAACTAATTATGATATTTTCGCTTACTCTTACTACCTTTTTCTTTTAACTGTCATACTAGATTTTTAAGTGATTAATGCATGACCTTTACTATACATTTATCTTTACCAGTGAGATCTTTTTTTTTCATAAGTTTCCAAGTTCCAGCTTAGTTACCATTTATTTTCAACTTAATAAAGACTCCTTAGTATTTCTTGTAAAGCCAGTTAGTTTAGTGTTGATCAACTTTATCTTTATCTTGTTTGGAAAATACTTTACCTCTCTTTCAATTTTAAGTGATAATATTGCTGACTTGAGAATTCTTCGTTGAAAGTTTTTTGCTTTCACTGCTTTGAACATATCGTACCACTCCATTTAGGCCTATAATGTTTCTGGTGAAAAATCTGATAATCTTACTGGAGTTTCCTTATATGTAACAATTATTTTTCTCTTGCTTTTAAGACTATTTTAAAATATTTAACTTCTAATATTTTGATTATAGTATGTCTTGTAGATCTCTTTGGGGTCATCATATTTGGAGCTTTTTGTGCTTTCTGTAACTAGATGTCTTCTTTTCTTCCCTGAGTTGGGAAGGTTTTCAGTCATTATTTCTTCAAATAAATGTTTTGTTGTTTTGTTTTGTTTTTTTACACTCTCTCTTTCTTTTTCTGAGGCCTCTATAATGTAAATATTATTCTACTTGATGTTGGTTCATAGATTCCTTAAGCTAACTTTAATTTTTTTAATTCTTTTTTTGTTGCTATGTTTGGGTGAGCTCCACTGCCCTGTCTTCAACCTCACTTATCATTTCTTCTGCTTTAATTTTGTTGTTGAACCCTTCTACTATATTTTTCATCTTAATTGCTTAATTCTTCATTTCTGTGATTTCTGTGGTACTGTCTTATATTTTCTTTATTTTTGTTGAAGTTCTCACTTTGTTAATCCATTCCTCTGATTTCAGTGAACATCTTTATAACCATTACTTTGAATTCTTTATCTAATAGATTTCTTTCTCCTTTCCATTAAGTTCTCTTCTGAGTTTTTATCTTATTTTTTCATTTGTAACATATTCTTCTGTTTCTTCATTTTTATTTACTTACTGTATTGGGTTTCTATGTACTAGGTGAAACAGCCGACTCTTCCATTCTTGAGAGTGACCTGTGTAGTTGTTGAACATTATTGTTCAAATTTACCCTCGTTTTTTGGTTTCTCAAAGCTTTGCAGTTGTTTAGATAGCCTGATTTGTTCTTGACATGTCGGGAGCCATCGGACAGGATGGCCCCTAGCGGTGAGTTACGGCCCTAATTGCCTGAGTTGCCCACATAAGGTTAGGGTCCGATAAGGATGGCCTTGGATCTTTGTTTTCCCTTTCCATGTACATTCTTCCCAAACTGAGGTCAGCGAGACCATCCCATTATTTCCCGTGTTGTGCTCTCATTGGATCCCCGACCTCAGACCACCCTGCATTATCTAATGTTACCTCCCCATGATTTTCACCCTATTTACGCTCTTCCCCTGGGAACAATAAATGAGACTTGATCAGACCTCTTGACTTGTCTCCACTCTCTCGCGTTCCCCTGTCCCTTGCTCCCTGCTTCCTCCTCAGGTGCAGCGTTGATCTGGACTCGTGGGCCGAGTCATTGACAGATGCACATTGTTTAGGGCATGCCACAGCTTATAAGTGTTCTAAGGGGAGGAATCTCTTTTAGCTGCTAGTTTCAGACTAGCTGAAGGCCAGACCTCAGATACCTGTTAAAATATGCCAGTAGTCATGGTCTTGTGGGACCACACTTGTAAACCCTGCTGACCGCTAGACTCAGTAATATGGAAGTGTTCCTTTAAGGATAGCCATAAAATTCCAGGTTCTAGAGGAATATATAGAGGGTGGGTGCAAAGATAATGTTTCTTGATCTACATTTCTTGAGAGCTCCTTTGGTTTTAGTGGTGCCATGGCAGTCCAGCAAGGGGGTGTGTTGAGCACAGTGCCCCAGAGGTGGAGTTGGAAAGTGTAGCAAGCCTGGTCACATTCAGCAGAACAACCATAGTGGGGTTTGGTGAATTCACTATCTCTAACAAGGTAGTGGGTATGTTAAAATATCACCCACCAGGTTTGACTCTAGTAAAATAAGATAAATGTGCAGAAATGGTACTACCAATGTCTCTATTTCTGAAAAAAGTTCCAGTAGACTCTTACATCTCTTCACCCCCTGCAGATAGTTTAAGATTTGCTAATGAATCACATTCATGCATAACTTAGGTACTTTGCAAATTATTATTTTTGTGTTGTATCCTGGGATGAGTGAGTCTAGGTATTTGCCCTTTAAGAGCACAGTCTTTATTCCTTAAAATCTAATGGGTTTCCTGGTTGCAGACTCTTTGGTTTTCAAAGCTAAATGTTTGGGTTGCCTGCACATCCCAAGTGGTGCATGTCCAAAGGGTTGGGGTACTTAATATGGGGTACAAACCCCTTATTCTTGTATTCATGAGGTTCTTCTGGATTGTAGATTGCAGCATAAGGGGTGGGGTATTTTGGTGAGACCACATCTCTGATCCTCCTATTTGTTTTAATGTGGGTCCTTTTGATCCTTGTGAAGGAGCTGTTTGGCTCATTCTCAGATCTTTTTTTTTTTTTCAGAGAGAATTTTTCCATATACAGCTGTATATTTGCTGTGTCCATGAAATGAGGTAAGCCCATGTTCTTCTTATGTCACATTTTGAACCACCTTCAGCTATGATTAAATTAAGGAGTTTGAAGGGTATTATTATATTATTCTGGACTATCTGGGTAAACCTGATGTAATGAAAGGAGTCTTCATAAATAAGAAGGCAGGGACTTGGAGGAGAAGGCAATGTGATGATAGAAGAGAGACTGAGTGATATACTTTGAAGATGGAGGAAGGGGGCATAATCCAAGGAGGATAATAATTACTAGAAGTTGAAAAAGGTAAGGAGTGGATTCTCTCCTCAGAGTGTCCAGAAGGACCAAACCCTCCTGACACTCTGACTTTGTAACTTAGTGAAACTTTTAACTGATATGAATACTGACCTTCAAAACTGTGAGAGGATAAGAGAATTATTTTAAGCCAAATTTGTGATTATTTGCTATAGCAGCCATAGGAAACTAGTACACTCCTCTAACTTTTCTCTTTCTATTGTACTTATTACCTTATTTATGTCCATAACTTACTTGTGATGCATTTACTTCTTTGTCTTTCTCCTCCCACCGGAATGTAAGCTCCACAATGGCAAGGATATGTATCTGTTTTACTTATGGTTCTATTCAAGCATGTAGACCAGGGCCTACAATATAGCGTGTACTATTATCTATTATCTATCTATTATTTGTGCTATTCCTAATCACCCTCCTCTCCATCTATATAACTTCTAACTATCATTCAAGGTTCAACTTAAAGCTATTCCTCCATAAATCTTTCACTGATTTTTCAGGTCATACCTCTGAATTTTAAAAACTACACTCGGTTCCCTTTATTTACATTTGATCTTGGTACTTGGTATAGACTCTGAAATCAGATAACCTGGTTCCAGATCTTCATTTCATCACTCATTTGTTGTGGGACATGGACAGAAGGTGAATATATGAGCTAAGTAGGCCATTAAAATGGCTGACATGTAATAGAGGTCCAATGTTAGTTCTTAAAGTAGGTTTCCCATAAATGTTGTATATAACTTCTGCCCTATGACATCTTTTTAACCTCTTCTCTTTGTTGTAACCTTTTCCTCACTAAATCAGCAGCCTCAAACATCCCAGTGACCTCATGGCGCCCAGCAGAATATACAGTTTATACAACAGGTGTTCAAAAGATCCTATGTTAGGCTTCCTGATCAATTATCTTGGAGTCTTGGTGGGGGGAGAATAAGAAGTTGAATGGGTGAATGGATCTGGATAACTCTCTTCACACTTCATTGGAGAGGGACCTTTGTATATTTGAGGTCACAGGAATATTTCTCATATGGCATAATCTTAGCCTTCAGTATTAATCATCCAATAGCCCTGCATATGCCTAAGTCCTTCCTTGCTCTATTCTCCACTTACTAGATTTTCCTTTACTTGTTTTCTTGTCCAAAAAATCCCTTCATAGACTTCATTTGCTTCAGTAAATACCCCACAACAAAACATTTGTAAATTTTTACTTCCTAACAATTAATATAAAAAGAAGAAAGATACAGTTACAAGCTGTGGTAGAATCCAAATCCAAATTCAATTCTGTATTATGAAACAACCCTGCATTGTAATTCTGTATTGCAGTGAAATGCCTGACACAAAGCAATCATGTGCTTTCTAAATACCTGCATGGATATTAAACCTGAGATCACTTTGCCTCTCATTTCCATAACTCATGTTTACAATATCAACTCATAGCAATAATAGCTGTCATTTAGAAGGAATTGGCTTGGTGCCTCAGACTGTATTTTGCACAAATCATCTATATTTCACCCACAATAGCTCCATGAGTTATGTGTTCCTATCCTCATTTTACAGATGAGCTCATCAAGGCTGAGACAGCCTTGGCCCCAATCTGTCATTATGATCATTACACATACTATACAACATATGTTGGTAATTATTTTCTTTCTTCAAAGCTTGGTGTTCCTGGCCTGACATAGAATCTAGCAAAGGTGAAAAGGCAATGGGTGGCACAGCCAATGCTATACACCAAGTAGTTGCAATAGTTTCCCTCCTTGATGGGAGAATCAAGGTCACAGATAGAGCTCTGTCTGCCAGGAGGTTCCTGAAGGCAGAGCAGTAAAGGGGCTGGAGCCATAACCAAGAGGAGGTGCCAGGCAGTCATGCCTGAGGAGTATGGCAGGTGGTGCCACCAATTCTGGCTAATGACATCAGTCTCTCAGAGGCTGCCTTTAATAATCACCAGTTCTCATGGTGGCTCCTTCCCAGCAATTACTTCAAAGACACCTCTTGTCATCTGGAAATTAGTAATATTTTCCAGGGTGTGTTAGAATCCTATAGTTACATAGCAAATTACCATGAACTTAATGGTTTATGCAACACAAATTTATTATCTTACAGTTATATAAATCAGAAGTTCAAAAAATGGATCTTAAAGACAAAAGCGACGTTAGTTTCATAGGCTCTAGGCAAGAATTCATTACCTTGTCTTTTCCAACTTCTCACAGTCCTGTGTTTCATTTTCAAAACCAACAGCATAGCATTTTCTGGTCTCTCTGATTCTGCTTCCATAATCACATTGCCTTCTTTTGCTGTGACCCTCCTGTCCCCCTCTTTTAAGAACTCTTATGATTATACTGGATCCACCCAGATAAACCAGGAAAACTTCTCCATCTCAAGATCCCTAACATAATCACACCTGCAAAGTCCCTTTACCATGTAAAGTTAGACATCCACAATTTCCAGAGATTATGGTGTAACCCTCTTTGGTAGTGGGAGGGGCAAGGACATTATTCTCTCTAATACATGAAAGGAGTACCAAGAGCTCCATGGATATTTGGGGCTGTGATTATTTTATTTTATTATTTTTTAACTTTATTTTTTAATTGAAGTACACCTGTTTTACATCCTTGTTAGTATTTTTGAAAGTATAGGATTCCCCCGACTCAGGTATAGTCACCGCCATCCACGTACCAGCATAACATACATGGTCCTCCGCCATAATCTATCATGTTCTCTCCCCACCCTTTGCTTACCCCTCCTTATCATCCTTCCCCTCACCTCTCCCACTCTGAAAGCCTCAGTTCTATGGTCAGCTTTCAAAAAGTTGATTTAAAGTTCCAAGATATGGAAACAGCCTAAGTGCCCCAAAACAGATGAGTGCATGAAGAAAATGGGAAGTATATATTTTAAACCCAGAACAAACAGTCCTGCTCTAAGGAGGCATCATGTTGCAGTGAGGAGATCACTGGCTTTGGAGTTAGACAGATGTGAGACTTGATTTCCAGCTTCACTCCTTATTATGGTCCTGAGCAAGTTTCTTAGCTACTTAACTTCTCTAAGCTTCAGTTCCCTACTGTGGGAATAATGAAATTTACCTCCTAGGATTATTGTGTGGCTTGGAGATAATAATTGCAAAATACATACTTAATAAATAGGGACCATCATTACTGTCATCCCAATATTTAAGTAAGTTGGGTGAGTGTAGTGATAAAAAAGCAAACTCCAAATCCTTCAAGGCAGTTCGACTCCCTGCAATAAGTCCTTGGGAATTCCACTACAGCCTTTCTTGCCAATATTCAGCAGGTGGGGGTAGTGAGAGAAAGACTGTAAACTGTTCTACAAAGTTCAGAATATATTAATACTCTCTGGTCACAGGTTAGCAAGTCTAGACTCAACCACAGTTGGTAGTTTCTGCTCAGGTGGTCAATTCATGGTTCTGATCCGAATGATGACTACACAGACAAATCATCCTGGGAACTCAGTATCTCCTCCTACTCACCTAATGATGCCAAAATGTTCTCATGTTTAGTGGAAACAGTAGGACCAAGCCAAGAGGGTTGATTGCAAATTCATTTTCCATGCTCCATGGAACAAATGGAAGAAGCCAATAGCTTACAGATACTCTTTCAAATGAACTCATAAATGCTTCCCACAGGAATTACATGGTATTGGATAACCATAGCCATGGCTGGGAACTTGGACACCTATCATCACATCTTTAATTTTATAGATGAGGATGTCTGGAAGTAATGCTTCATATTGCCGGGGCTGGAAAGAAACCTTCACTCCTCACCTCTTGCAAGGCCTCCTAGATCTAAAATCAGGAAGAAACAGAAAATCCGAACAGTCCAATTACAAGCAAGGAAACTGAAACAGTAACCAAAAGTCTCCCAGAAAACAAAAGCCCAGAAGATGGTTTTACTAGTGTGTTCTACCAAACTTTCAGAGAACTAAGACCCATTCTCAAATGCTTCCAAAAAACTGAGGAAGAGGGATTGTCCCAAACACATATTATGAGGCCAACAGTATTCTGATACTAAAACAAAGACATTCTACACACACATACACATACACACACACGCACATGTGCACACACACAAACCCTACAAACTAATATCTCTGATGAACACATATGCAAAAATCCTCAACAAAATATTAGCAGATTGAATTCTACAATAAGTGACATGAATCATACATTATGACCAATTGAAATTTATTCTTAATATTCAAGGATAGTTCAACATATGCAAATTAATCAATGTAGTTCATCATATCAACAAAAGGAAAGACAAAGGTCATATTATAACCTGTAAATACAGAGAAAGCTTTGACAAAATTCAGCATCCATTTATGATAAAAAAAATAACTCAATAAAATGGTATAAAGTGAGTGTACCTAAACATAACAGAATTCATGTATGTTAGACCCACAGCTAGCATAATGCTCAAGAGAAACTAAAAGCTTTTCATCTATGATCAGGTACACAAGGATGACTATTCTTACAACTGATATTCAATATTGTATTAGAAATCCTAGCTGGAGCAATTAGGTGAGAGAAAGATACAAAAGGAATACAAATTTCAAAAGATGAAGTAAAATGATCATTACTGCAGAACACAATAATAGTACAAAGAAAACCCTAAAGACTCTTCTAAAAACCATGGGAAACAATAAATCAGTATAGTTGAGTGGCACGCAGTGAAATCAACATACAAAAATCTGTTGCATTCCTATAAGCAAAGAAAGAACTATAAGAGAAAGAAATCAAGAAAATATTGAAGGGTTAATTTTAAATTTTGTCTTTGACTCTTTGTTATCTCTATATTCCACATATAAATAATACCATCTTGTATTTATCTTTCGCCTTCTGGCTTATTTAACTTAGCATAATCCCTTTCAGTTCCACCTATGTAGCCACAAATGGGATGAGTATATCTTTCTGATCACCAAGTAGTATTCCATTGTGTATAAATACCACATCTTCTTAATGCACTCATGTGTTTTAGGCACTTAAATTGTTTCCATAGCTTAACTATAGTAAATAGTGCTGCAATAAAAAAGGGAGGGCATACTGTTTATAGCACCAATGTTTACAATAGCCAAGATACGGAAACAACCTAAATGCCCCAAAATAGGCATACTGATCCAAAAGCTGTGGTATATTGACATAATGGAATACTACTCAGCAATTAAAAAAGACAAACTCATGCCATTTGCGGCTGCATGGATGGAGCTGGAAGGGGTTATACTAGCTCAAAGAAGTAAGAAGGAAAAAGATAAATATCAGATGGTCTTGCTTACATATGGGAGATAGAGAAACCAAACAAAGGGTCAAGAAAAAACTCAAAACTAGCAATCTGCCCATACAGCAAAGGAGGGGGAACAAAGCAGTCAAAACTATGGGGACTACAATGATGTAAAAAAAAAAAACTAATTAATTAAAAAAAAAGATGGAGGAGCAAGTTCCTTTTCAAATCAGTGCTTTTGTATTTCTTGGCTAGATACCAAGAAGTAGAATTACAGGGTCACATGGAGCTCCATTTTTAATCTTTTGAGAAATCTTCATACTGGTTTCCATAGGGACTGGACCAATCTATCTTCCCACCAACAGTGTAAAGTTTCCTTTTTCTCCACCCACTTGTCAGCTCTTGTTTTTGGTCTTTTTCATATGGGCCATTCTCATTGTGGTTTTTATTTGCATTTCACTAATAATAATGATGAACATTTTTTCATGTGCCTGTATGTCTTCCTTGGAGAAATGCCTATTTTTCTCTTTTGTCCATTTTTTTGATTCAGTTATTTGTTTTCTTTTTATTGAGTTTATGAGCTCTTTGTGCATTTTTTTATCAGTCCATTGTCAGCTGTATAGTGTACAAAAATTTTCTCCCATTGGGGTGAAAGCAGGGTGGGGAGAGAGCAAAATGGACTCTGGTGGAGGACTGTGGGGACTTCGGTGGTGAGTTTGCTACAGTGACTACTCCTGAAGGGGGGAATTTCTATACTTCCGAAATATTAACAAAGATGTAAAACAATGGTAGTTCAATAAAAAAGTAAAATTAACAAAAAGAGACCAAGAAAACAATACCATATACAGTCTCATCAAAAAGTGTTAAATATCTAAGAATAGTTGTGCATAAAAGTGACATGCACCTTGCCTTTAGTTTGTTCATAGCAGACAACCACTGAACTCACCATAGAAAGTGCTAAAATAGAGGAGAAACATTGTCCATGACACCAAAGTGAAAGGACTTGACTATTTGGGCAAGTAGGAGGCTCAAGAAGTTAAACAACTCATCCAAATTCACATAGCTGAGCTAAATTCTGAACCTCTGAAAAGTGGAGGTTCATCTGCTTTATCCCACTCCATACCATCATAGGACTGACCACCATGAATTGCCATTGTTTCAAATACTAGTTTAGGAGTCCCCCGGATATTGTTCAGCATCTTCTACATCAGTTTCTGTGATTAAGCCCTGTTTCCCCCCCTTCCCCACACTGTGAGCAATTTGAGGGCAAGAGTCTCAACTCTTTCATATCTGTATTCCTCCAGAGCCTAGCAATAATTCTTTCATAAATATCGAATACTGAAGTGATGAATAAAATAACTGATTTCTTCAAGACACTTGGTTAGAAAACAGCAGTGCAGGGACAGAGTCCCAGTACTCTGGTCCTGGATTTTTCCTTCCAATATTAAATGAAAGGGAAAATAAACAACAACAACAACAAAATGAGTGACTATGTGGAGAATTGGAGTCCCTCTTCCCCTACCTAGAGTTTCTCGAAGGAGAAAAATTCGCCCATTCTTAACAAAATTCAACAACTTTATGACCACTTTAATTCTCTCTCCCTCCTCATTCTCTCATTCTCCTCTCTCTCTCCCTCTCCTTCCTACCACCCTTTCCCATTCTTCTATTTCCCTCCCTTCCCTTCGCTCTCTCTCTCTAAATATTATTGATGACATATATACATGTATGGGACATATGTGCGATGTGTACACATACATATATACACATATTCCTAAAATGCATATACATGCAACAATATGATGGGGACATTAAGATTTTAAGACGCTCATTGGAGGAGGATTAAAGGATTAAAAATATAAAAAGTGCAAAATTTAAATGATTCCCACCCCTCACCCCCCACATACACAATTGTTTACACAAAGCATGATATGGCTCCAACTAACCAACAGAGGATGGGCTTGAATGGATGAGCATGGAGCCCCACTGACCAGAACTGATCTGAAATTTTGCTTTACTTAAATGATGGATTTTTAATGAAGAGGGGAAAATCAGTAGAACTAAGTCTTTTTCAGATTGTACTATATGTGTCAACATTCCCTATCCTTTTTCTTAGTGTTGTCAAAAACATAGTTGCTCTTTCATCAGTAATAGTTTTCTATATACCTTTTATTTTTCAGTTCTATAAACTGTATTTTTATAGCTTAATTTCTGTCCTGAAATTTCACATCTCTTTAATCATTATATTTATCTTCTCTGTTAAATACCTAAGCATTCTTTTATAAAGTTGTTTTAAAATATCTGCTGGTTCCAACATCCATGTAATTTCTGAAAATATTTCTATTAATGCTTTTTCTTCCTACTAATGAATCACATTTTGCATTTTTATTTTCAAATCTAGTAATTTTTAATTGTAAGCTGGACAGTGTAGCTGGTAAATTCTAAAGAGTCTAGATTACATTATTTTTCTCAATAGAGGAAACAATTATTTTCTTTTTTTTTATATCAGGCAGTTAAGTTATTAATAAATCATCTTGATCCTGTTGAAGCTTGTTTTACATTTCGTTAGAACGGGTCTACAGTTGTTCTTACTTGATGATCTTTATTCCTCAACCATGGTTATTTTTATGTTTCAAGTAAATACCCTGCATTTTCCTGAGATCACTTCTCTCTGGTTGGAATTTCAATATCTCCAAGTACTCTATGACCTCTGGAATCATTGTTCAGCCCTCAAGTACTCTTCTCTGCCAGATCTGATAGTGCTTAATTGCACATATGCAATTTAATATTCTGTCAAATCCAAGAGATTCTCCATGCATATTTCTGAAGTTCCTTTTCTGTAGTCTCCTCTTTTCTAGTCCCCTGTTCCCCAAATTCCAGCCACCTCAGTCTACATTCCACTATCTGTTTCCTTCACTCTGAAACATTTCTGTTCTCTGCTTTTGTTTGTTTTCCAAACATACCTTGTGAGTGTCTCCTCTGCTTAAATTTCCCAATCCTCTGATCTCTAATGTCCAACATACTTTGTTTAGATAATGGGAAGAGAAGACTGGTATCCATTATTCTAGAGTGACTAAAACTGAGTCAGCAAATGATATTTAAGCTGGATCTTGGGAATGCGAAATACCAACCATGCAGAAGAAAACTAGAGGAATAGCATATTTAGGCAGAAGAGTCAACATGTATACTGGCCAGATAGCAAAATTTGCTATATTTCTCTAGAAAACATATATGTATATGTATGAGTGAATTTTTATGTATATGCTATATAACTAAGTAACTAGAATGAAGTAATAGTAAAAAACATGAGCTCTGGAATCAAACAGGCAAGGAACTGTTTGAAGTTGCTGCTAACTTCTAGTTAGGAAAGGGTCTTCAGCAAAACATTTACTCTAAGTTTCAACTCCTTCTGTAAAATAAGGCTTGTTATATGTAGCCAGTGGGATTTTTGTGGTAATTGAATGTAATATATATGTCAAGCATCTAGTAAGATAACAGAATCAATACTATATAATGTGTTGCTTTATGAGCTTCAGTTTCCTTACCTGTAAGAAAGCAACTACCTAATGGGATCTGTTGTGAAGATTACAAAGAAATAGTACTAGTTTCTACCACAGGGGCCTCCCTCAAGGCCTAGGGGTTATGGCTCAGTGCTACCACTGCAAAAGGCTACTGCGACAGCCTGAGTTCAATCCCCAGCTAGGGAGCTACCCCACAAGGTGCAGCAGGCCCCTTAGCAGTGTATTGCAGTGTGTCCACTTGTTCTGCTCCCCACTCTGTCTCTGGTGAATCCTCTCACCCCCTTCACCTGCAACCAGTTCTTCTATGCAAAAATAAATAAATGAAATCTTAAAGTTTCTATCAGAGTCTCCACGGTACATTATAGGAACTCAATTCCCACCATTCAATTGATTTGCTCAA
>PVIJ01016595.1:0-32208 GCA_004024925.1 Scalopus aquaticus | reverse complement strand
CCAGATGTCCAAAAATAGATGATTGGATCCAGAAGATGTGGTACATATACACAATGGAATACTATTCAGCATGGAAAGAAGATAAACACATGCAATTTGCAGCGACATGGATGGAATTAGAGGGGATCATACTCAGTGAAATAAGCCAGAAAGAAAGAGAAAAATATCGAATGGTTTCACTTATAACAGGACGATAGGGAGGCCGGGTGGGAGAGAGACAATCAGTGGGGGGGAGGGGGAGGAGGAAGGCGGAGGGAGGGAAGGAAAAGGGCACAAAATGGAATAGAAAAGAACACAAGGGACCATGGAGATGGATCACAGGTGAATTGGTGGTGGGCTACCCAAGGGGAATACAAAATGTAAAAGACATAAATAACAATAAAAATATATATTTAAAAAAAATATTCAAAGTCTAAACTTTAATACAACATGCAGTTTCTGTGCTGGTCCTGGAACCCTGAAACATCACAGTTGTCACTGTAGATGAAAGGCTGTGTAAATGAAAACTAAGTCACCCAGAAATAATGAGTGCAAATGTAGCTAAGGCTATTTTGAAACTTTCACTCTACTCAACTCTCCTAAGGAAGGCAGTCTCGTGTGAGCACAGTAAACCCAAAAAGGAGTACCATAGCCAACCCGCAGGATCATCAAAAACATCATAAAACATTATTGTTTCAAGTCACTAAAGTTTAGGAAGACTAGCTAAAAATGTAGGTATGGCAGAAAACTTCTGTAACTGTGTTTTGGAACCTCCAGTTTGGCTGTACCTAGAGATGGGCCCTTCTAAGAAAGTAACTAAAAGGCGCTCATGAGGGTGGGGTTCTGAAATGACAGAAGAGACGCCAGGCAGCTCTCAGCTTTTTCCCTCTCATCTCCAAGCCAGAAAAACTTCACCAGAAACTCATCTTACTGCACCTTGATCTCAGACTTCCTGCTCAGAACTGTGAAAAAACTGCTATTGGTTTAAGTCATCCAGTCTGTGGTATTTTGTTAGGGCAAGCCAAGCAGATTATGAAAGATAGTAACAAAACATGGCAGATGTTATAATCAATAATAAAATGTTCAGAAAACATTCCTTTAAAATAAGAGCAAGATGAAGATACTGACTACTACTTTCATTCAACATTGTATAGATCTAATTAAGCCAAGAAGAAAGGCAACTTAACATGTAAGAATTGGAAAAGGGCAAAAAATTGAATAGTCATTTTTTGCTGACAATAAACAATTTGCAGAAAAAAATGCCTACTTAGTTTTAGTGAGGTATAGGAGAGTACCCAGAAGTTTATCTAATATAGGCAGTATAAAGGAAGAGGGGGAATGCTTTCTTTATGTCTCTTCATGTCTTTCAATAAAAAAAAATTATGCAGTAACCTAGACAACCAAACTAATTTTGGTGATTTGTGAGATGAGATTTCACTCAAGATCAAAAGTGAAATGCATAGGCACTCTAGCATGTTAAACTCATCATTTTTCAACAAAGTATGATATTAAAAGCCTGAAAATAAATCTCAGGAGACCTTCTAACTTGTGTAGTTTTAACATGAGCAAATTAAGAATGAATCTCGTAACAAAAGATATTTACATTTTACTAACACTATGAATAATAGGCTAATCACTTCATTATAAATCACATATAATGGTGTTTTATTTATAACTGGTTAATACAAAATAAATCGGACCTGGAATTAATCACTAAATTAAATGAAATGTTTGTATCTATCTCTGCCTTGAGGAGATGTAATTATGATGCTTTGATGAACTTTGTATAATTAGTGACTAGAGTAATCCTACTTGATAAGAGTAAACTTATACTTTTGTTATTTATGGAAGTATAAATAAGACAGATATAAAAATATAAATACATATTATATAGAAACACCGATTCATTCACAGGAGACTTCATGTACCCTAATTCTTTTTAATCTTTTTTTTTTTTTTGCATAGAAGAACTAGGTATAGCAGAGAGGTGTGAGGGGTGAAAGAATTCACCAGAGACACAATGGGGAGCAGAACAGGCAGATTGACTGAAATACACTGCTAAGGGAGCAGTGGGATGAGACAGGAGAGGTCTGCTGCGCCATTTGTGGGTTAGCTCCCTGGCTGGGGATCGAAATCAGGCCACAGCAGTAATAGAGCTGAGACTTAACCTCTAGGCCACCAGGGACGCCCCTAATTTATATTTAAAAAAAATTGTATATCATTTTTTTATTTGGCAGTCAATTAAAAAAAATTAAGCATGTCATCTTAACCTGTGATTCTAAGTATTTGTCCAAGGAAAATAAAAGCCCATGTTCATACAAAAACACAAAATGATCGAGTATTCATTAACAGCTTAATTTTAACTGCCTCAAACTGGAAACAATATAAATGACCTTTTGTGAGTGAATGAATAAGTAAATTATGTTACATCATAACAATGGAATACCAATAAGCAATAAAGAGGAACAAACTCCTGATACACAACAACACAGATGATCCCATAATCATCATACTAAATGAGCAAGTAGCTGAGCAGAAAAGAGTATTTAACTGTATAATCCTTATATATAAGCTCTAGAAAATGCAAATTACCTACATGACATAAAGGAGTCAGTGGCTGTCTGAGCTAGGGGATGGAGTGGGAAGAGGGAATTAGAAAGCATCAGAAAGGTAAATGCTCATATGCATATAATGTCAAAACATCTTTCGTTGAGAAATTCATTCTTAATTTGCTAATGTTGAAACTGTATAATGTACGAGGTCTGAGATTTATTTTCAGGTTTTTAATATCACATTTAGTCAGAAAAATGTTAGGTTCTTAACATGGTAAGTACCTGTACATTTCACTCTTGATCTTGATTGAAATCTCATCTCACAAATCATAGACTGTAAATATATGGAGTTTATTGACTGTCAACCTCAAATAAGTAGTAAAAAAGGAAAAAAGATAATGTTAAAACCATGTTAGATAGTTCAGAATAACCAGAAGAATGGAGTAAGCCAGTGAAAACACCAGGTGTTCAGGTGGGAAGAGGTTATGGAAAGGCTGATCCTACCTCTGCACACAGAGGCTGTAGTCTTTCCATCATCTTGGACTTGTCACTGCTCAGGAACCACAAACTGCTTCAAGTGCCACTGCCTCCCAGGAGGGGCTAGGAAATCACCTCTCCACACAAACTCCCTGGCCACAGGGAGTGCTCTAATAGGGGAGGGTTGGGAAACTGAGTATCCGCCATTTTCAATACTACCGTGTAGTGGCATGCTGACTCTCAATGAAGAATTTTTTGCAGTAAAGTACTAAAAACTATCTACATTTAACTAGGTGACAAGTTCAGTTAGACATATTTAAATATCTGTTACATTTATTTGAACTTTACAAAATTAATTGATCATTTTCAAAGACACCGATAATGCAAATTCTACCATAGTCAAGATTTCTTTATATTGGCTTCATCCACCCCTAAATTATCTTCTTTAAGCTTGCTGTTATTATTCTTTAAGTGTGTGAAAATAAATCCTAAACTACATGTTATTTAACTCCTACACACTTACTATTACCTATAAAAAAATAGCTATTACTGCAATGCCATTTCACCTAACAAAGGTAATAAAATTCACTGGTGTCAAATAATATTCAGTCCATGTTTAACTTTCTTTGCTTGCCTCACAGTTTCCTTAAATTGGATTGTCTGAATTACTGTCCACAGATTAAAAGGTCATATAGTGGTCATATATTTCAAGTCTCTCTAGCACATCAGTTTTTCTGCCCTCCTGTTTTTACCATTAAGCTGTTGATAAAGTGGTGTCAGTTATTTAGCAGAATGTCCCACATTCTGGATCCAGTGGTGTTATTTAATATGTTCCTTTAGCCCTTATGATTCCTGTTAACTGGTAATCCGTCCTAAAGACTTCCTTAGGTTCATATTCACATTTTTTGTGTGTGGAAAGAAAACTCTTAGAAAGTGTACTTCATTGGACAACACATCAGGAGGCACAGAGTATCAGAATGCCTCTTCCTTGTGACACAGACTGATCCAACCTTCTAGCTAATGATGTGATAATAATTATATGAATCAATTATTTTATTAGGGTTTGTAAAATAGTGATTTTTCAAATTCTGTCAGTGCTTATATATATATTATCTAGCATTACTCAATAAATACTTTTTCATCAGCTTTTCTCCCATACCATATGCCATTTTTAAAACTAAGAAACATTTCTTACTCAATAACCTACAAAAATAAAAAAAATCAAGTTTATAGCATTAATGTGTTTAGTATTTTCATGAAAATACTCAAAAATAATAAATATAAAATCATTGTGTAGGTTAAAAAATAAAATAGGCCTATACTGTCTTGCAATTATTTTGCCATTGTCTTAAATGGTATTAGAACTCAACATGTAACAAGTATTCAGACTCAGATTTGCTGAGAGCTAGAAGTCAGGAGTTACTACACTACATATACACTGCATATACTAAGTACATATACAATTACTTAGACATTACATTTTTTGGTTGATGGTGCAATTGGCAAAGTTTTAGCTAATAAGTTTGTTCCTGAAATATAATATGTTCAGATAGAAAGGTATCTGAGACAAAAGAGCATCTTAAGTTTACAATAATAACTGATGAAAAACCAATTGAATCAGGATAACTACAGTTGTTGAGAATAAGTAACCACAGATGGTGAGGTTCATAAAAGCCACTCAATACAATGCTACTAAAATCACTGCACTAGCAATTAATCCTCGAATCTTTGGCAACAGAAAAACCGTCATTACATATTAAGAATAAATATAGTACATTTTGCTATGACTTCCCACCACCAACAAAAAAATTTAGGAATAAGCAGTTTTCACTGATGAATTCTGCCAAATTGTCAAAGAAGAATTAATATGAAATTGACACTGAGTCTATTTAAAAATTATGAAGTTCTGAAACTTCACAGCATGTTTTAGATAAAAAATGAGTATGTAGTCAGCAAACTGAGATCACGATGAGATGCTATCAACCTGATTGGCAATAGGAGGATGTACAAAATTACCAGGTATTGAGGGAAATAAAATAATGTAGATATTACTACTGCTGATGAGAACTTAAATTAGTACAACCACTAAAATTAAGCTGAAACAATTCTGTTCTTAAGCATATATCCCAAAGAAGCTCACAAAGACATACCCAAATAATGTTCACAGTAGCATTGTTTATAATAGCCAAAAAAGGATAAAAAATTGTTATATATTACACAGCAAAAATAATGAAACTATAGTTAAACCTGTAACATGTATAAATCCCAGTAAAAAATGTAGAATGAAATAACTCCTAGAATACCACATGCAATATACTGCTTTATAATGTTCAAAAATAAGCAAAATGAAACTTTAGGCACAAATGTGTGTGTGTGTGTGTGTGTGTGTGTGTGTGTGTGTTTAAGAATGCATGCTTATAAACAACTATTCAAAAGAATAAAATTATAAAAAGTTTTACCAAAAAAGTGAGAATTATGGTTCCTTCGGCAGAAAGGCAGATGGGGATGATAAAAGAAATTCATGTCAGTTAATGACCAGTTTTTTGGATGGGTTCACAAGTTTCATTATATCATTGTGCTTTTAATGTTTAATTACTGCAGTTTATGTTACCTGGCAGTCTTCTTTGTATTTTGAAAAGATAGTAAAAAATTCAAAATTAGGAAAACAAGTATAAATTGTATAGAAACAAAGGTCTTAAGAAAAAAGCAAAACAGCTTAAGAGGAATAAGCAACCCTAAATGTTGAGGGGAGTTGCTATTTTATACAAGTGTCAAGAAAGATCTCTTTGATAGTGTAATAAACATCTAGAGAACTGAAGAGAGTAAAGGAATTAGCCAGCACAGATTGCAAGAGGACAATTGTTTCAGGTGAAGGGGACAGATAGTGCTAAGGTCTTAGGCAGAAGTTCAAGGCAAGTGGTGACCTACCCCAGAGTGAGCAAGAAAAAGAGAATCAGAAGGTATGGGGAGGAGGAGGCCAGGGCAGGTAGGTGTTGTGTAGACATTTGTGATGAAAGTTCTTAACCTGAGTTAGAAGGTAGGTGAGTAGGGGAAAAATGACTATGGCTATTGACTGAGGAAACAGTACTTAAAAGAGGCTTCACAAGACCAGAACCTGACTCACACAAGGAGGTGGGAGTAGAAGTGATTAACATAACCATTAACCCAACTATACGAATGCCTAGATCACAAAGCAGATCCAACAGGTTTCAGACTGCTGAGTGGAAGGTAAAGATAGGCGATTGAGCCCATTGTAGAATCTCTAGTCCCATTAATGCAACTATAGAAACCAAAATCCTTAGGTGCCAATGCCTAGATCACAAAATATAAGATACAAGCAGTTATCAGACTGCCGTAGGGAGTGTCAGGAGCCCAAACCAGGGGTAAAGATATGGAGGTTGAGGGCCACTGTAGAATCTCTGGCCCCTTTCAAAATCTGCAAAGTTATTCAAAATTACCAACAAACAAACCACTCCTGGAAAGAATGAGCCCCTCCCAAAGAGAAGACTATATCAGTGCAATCTCTGCAATGGCACCTGGCAGCAGTTCTGCCCACATGTGCCTATGCAGGTGCTCCTTTTCGCCAACTCTGTCCCTCTGCAGGGCAGTGGCCTTCCTGCCTGCCCGTGATCTGTACCATGCCAGGGCTTCTCTTCACTGACCTCTCTCAAGAGAGGCAGCTCTTCTCAAGGCTGCCCACCTGCCTGCCTGTCTGCCTGCAACCAAGAAGGCCTCTCTCTTAACAAACCTGTTTCTCTCGGGGCAGCTCTTTCTGCCCACTTTTGTCTATGCAAGTGTCCTTCATTCTTCTGTCACTTTCCCTAATAAACCTACTCTTAAATATAACTAATGTCTCTGTGTCATGGAGAAACTCGTCTGGGAAACTCAAGTCCCGCTGAAAGGGGAGCTCTGGTGAAACCTCCCAGAGTGAATCCAAGGATCCCACTCTCCAAACCCATCAACTCTAAAATGACATCAATTACTTTATAATTCATAAAGTTTTATCAAAAGTTCTAGCAACTCTCTGACATCTACAGCATCTCAACCAGTCCAACTACTGCCTTTAAAATATAACTCTTGTTAGAGGGCCTGATATCAAAGATTAGTGAAGAACTCATATGCCTCTATAAAAAGAACAAAAAGTCCAATTAAAAAATGGGCAAAGAACCAAATAGGAACTACACCAAAGAAGCCATACAGACAGCAAACAGGCATGTGAAAAAAGTGTTCATCATCACTTATCCCCAGAGAATGCAACTTAAAATTACAATGAGATACCACCTCACACCTGTGAGAATATATATATATATATATGGCATATATATATATATGCCATCTGCAATATCATGGATATACCTACAGGGTGTATGCTTGTGAAATTAACCATATAGAGAAAGACAAATACTGTATTATTTTTCTTATATGTGGTATATAGAGAAATCAAACAAATGAGTTATTAAAATGAAAAAATAAACTTTTAGACTAAGACCAAATTAGCGGTTCCTAGAATTAAAGGGGGAAATGAGGGAGGAAAATGAGGTAAAAGGGGTCAGTTATATTGGGAAGAATAGAAATGGACTTTTCGTGTTGAACTTAATGTAGTACATACTGATGTGATATTCAGACATGCACACCTGAAACTTTACTGTTATAATGCAATGCTACTTCAATAAAAAATAAATAGAAGCGAATTATATAGTTATATATTTTTATAAAATATTAGTGATATATATTCAATTGTATAAATTACAATTAAAGTGGTCTTAATAAAATAAATTACAGGAATAAAACAAATGTTTTGGATGAAACTGATAGTGTTTAATGTTATTTTGATACTTTTAACAAATTATTAAGCTAGAACTATTTGACTCATTTAAGATTTATTTAAGGTAAGTCTGGAATCTAGTGTGCTATAAGATAAATCTTTTTAAATAAAAGCTTGTGGGTATGTAATATTAAACTTTAATGTTACTACTTGTAGACTCAGTAGCAACATTTTTTCTAACAGGTAGATTTTCTTTTAAGCGTACCTGAGAACTGATCATGCGCTGGGATGAGCGAGCAATATTGGCAGGAAGACCAAAGAAACTAGGTTTGTCATCTTCTGGAAGTTTTTCAATGACAGCACGATAGTCCTAAACATTAAGAAGTAATGAACAGTTTTTCAATAAGGATTAAACTTGGAACTACTGAAATCACAATGACTAGAAGCTGTGAATTGTTAAATTATTATTCACATTTTATATTTTGTATGTAAATCTTACTTTCAGTTTGTATAAAATTAACTCAATTTTCTATGGGAAATGTACTTCTACTTATACATATTAAAATTATTTGACAGTATATTTTTTATCCTAACTACCCACATTCAAAGGATTGCTGAAATGATTAAAACAAACATATTTGAGTGACTATGCCTATTATGTATAAAACATTGTTAGGGCCTCTCTGGCGGTGCAGCGGTCAACCAGTGGCTGATGACCGCAGTGGTCCATGGCTGTGGAGCTGTCAGCAGCATGCGATGTGAGTTCGACGCCCAGCCGGGGAGAATCCCACATGGTGCGGCAGACCTCTCCTGCCTCGCCCGCTGCTCCCCTCAGCAGTGTATTTCTGATCTGCCTGTTCTGCTCCCTACTATGTCTCTGGTGAACTCTCTCGCCCTCCCATGCCTCTGGCCTGTACCCCAGCTTGTGTGTATAAATAAATAAATCTTTAAAAAAAAAAAACATTGTTAGCTGTTTGCAGGAAAGTCTTGGTAATTACTTTTCCTCTAAATCTACCAAAGACTAATCTTCAAATTGCAGTTCTGCTTAGGTCAGCATAAATATTTCAGCAATGTTTTTTGAAAACTTACAAAAATCCCATAAACCTATAAACACTGGTATGCAAGCACTGCTTTGTAAATTGCTTTATCATAAAGCAATTCCACAGAGAGTTTTCAGTCTGCGGGTGAGATGCAATGAAATACATTGCTAATCCGCTCATTGATCCCAGGAATTCCTGTAAGAATTGCAGTCTTGATTTGTCATGCATGTATCTGAAGTTTTTCACTCATGACTCTAAACGGAAAACTAAGTGTAGATATTGAAGATTTATTTAGTTATATCCCCAAAAAATGGGAATTGTTTGTTCTGATGAAGAGAGAAGTTATTCTGAGGCCTTGCTATACACCGGCCTTGCTGAAGAGATACAACTTCTGCCTCCCACATCATCCTTTCTCATTTGGCACATGATTTCTCTTATATATGGTATATAAAGAAACCCTTAAGTATTTCCAACAAAACAACTGCACTTCAGGAAGTCCAGGACCTATAAAAATGTCAAATTTTGGAAAGACATGTTGTTCTTTGGAAATATTTTCCTCTGCTATAACTTGAAATGTATAAACTTCCTCAAGGTGTTTATCATGATGTGTACATGTACATGTCTATGTTTTTGTGAGTATATATGGATGCATGCTGCCAGGTATGCATGCAATTATATGTGTGTACACAAGTGTGTTCCAACCTCCTGAGAAGCTTGGTTTCCTCCTTCCATCTAACACAATTACAAAGCTCAACACTGATTCTCATAAATCATCCCATAAATTTAAACCTATGACTGTATTTATACAGTTTGTTCATTTCAAAGTAGCTGTGAAATTTTCTCATTTAGATTGATTAGAAGTTTTCTCTCTATCCAGGAATATACACTGATATGTTTCTTAAATAATAGACCGCTACCTCTCCAAATGGATTTATCCTCACTTCACCACAGAAGAATACATACATGAAGTACAAAAACAGGCAAAACTGATCTAGGCTGTTAGAAGTTGAGATACTGTACTGCTTGTGGAAAAGGTAGTAACTAAGAAGACTTCTGGAGAGCTGTAAATGTTCTGTTTCTTGATACCAGTGTTGGTTACATACATATTCAACATGTCAAAATACACTGAACAGAACAATTATGATGCATACTTTTCTGTATGAATTTCATTTTTCAATTTAAACCTCAAGTCTTTACTTGCCTGTTTACTCTAAAAAGCAAGCTCCATAGACACATAAGAAATCCACACTCCCTGGAACTGGATTATCACTGAGCTCTCGCATGCCTTCAAGGAGGAGCATTTTCTCCCATTCCAGATCTTCACAAATCTGACATTTTAAAAATTTTCCTTCAAAATTTACCCAGTCATTATATCTTATATCAGACAATTAATCTCTGTGCTAAACACCCAAAACTTTAAGACATCTAACTAAAGTTTAGAGAATCAGGCAATGCATCCATAATTGTGAATGACTGTTTCTTGTGCATTTGGAAAGAAATGACATATACCTGACAATATAAGAAGTGATTCAGTAACTAGTAATGAATTGAAAATGATTATTGTTACTTACCAAAATGCTGCAAGATTTTGGTAGAGTTATGGAATATGGAAAAACACTTTTCTTGTTCCTTTGGTTTATTACATCAATTATTGAAGAATTGAAAAACTGTTTAAGGTATGACTGAAGAACTCTAAGGTCAAAATAGTTATCTATACGTCCTCCATAAATAGCATTTTCAAGTAAACCATGTAGAAATTCCCACTGAATATCTTTGGTACCTATAATTAAAAAGATACTTTTATTAGTTTCATTTCTAAAATATTAGTAATATTCTTAAAACTATTCCAGTATATTCTAAATGTCAATTAAGTTTCTGGTTCTGAATATAAATATATATTTAATTTAATCAAATACCTCCACAGAATGCTTATTAACACTGACATAATTTTCATTAATAATACTATAGTCATATAATGGCTAATGTTGATAGATTATTTAAAAAGTAAAATTTCTCGTTTCACATGCATAAAACTCACTTAAGCAAGAAACATAGAAGCATTAATATTATCCAATTACACAGATGGAAAAAATTGAGGCATAGTAAAGCTGAGTCACCAAAATCAAAATCACACAATAACCTGGGATGAAGTACTCTGAAACCAAAACCATGCTCTACTGACTCCAAAACTGGAAATCCTTTAGTGAACATATCTAAAGCATAATTTTATACAATGATGAAAACTCAATTCATAAAGTGACCTGGTTAATAGGGAAACTATAAAACACCTCCACACATTATAATCTTCTAAATACCATGATCTTTATAGTCAGCTCTGCATTTCTATTCCAGTAGGGTAGATATACAGTATTTAAAAACCATAACGGGACTTTTCTGTAGTATTTCATTTTGTAACAGAGACATCTTTGTAAACACACTTCAGTAGTAATGTTAAAATTTAAGAATTAAATCTCAGGTCTGTGGCAAAAATAGGAAACAATGATATTTAAACTAGCGAGATGATGTCACTGATAGCATTACTAGCTTATATCTACTTTATTACTATAAAATTCGGAGATAATCACAATTGATAGCAGTAAACTACCTCCTGCCAAACAAAGGAACCAACAGGGTAGAAGACTAATTAAAGCTGTTACCTGCCTATATTTTACTATCAAAGTGGCTAAGTAGCTATTACAAGGGGCTTCACCAAGACTCAATTTTCTAATTCTACCTCGATGTACACTAAATAATACTTTAGACATGGCCATGTCATTCATTAATAGGTCACTACAACATAGAGACATTAATATACCTTTTAACTTTTACAAGCAGGCATTGTGTGGTATATTTTATAGATTTTTTGGTAAGAAAATCATATTTTCCATCATATACCCATTTTTTTCAAAAAAGTTTTATTTTTAGTATGAAAGAAAATGAACAGAACTGAAATCACAAAATAGCAATAGTATAAAATATTATTACTAGCTCATTTAATGTGTTAAATGTACTAAATGTTAAATGCTTCATTGTGACTTTAATCATAAGATTATACAGTTAAGACTTTCACCATGAGATTCAGTATAATTTTAAAGTACCTGCCTCTAATTCACAACATTTCAATGTTGTGATATTATATGGAAATCATGTGATGCAATAAATTCCATCACACACTTGAAACACAATGATAGACAAGCCATTCCAACTGTCTGTGTTTTGGTTTCCTCATATTAAAAGGGCACTTGTAATATTTGGTCATAATGGTGTTATAAAAAATCAAATATACAAACACACTTTGGAAAATTAGGGTTTCTATACAAGCTAAATTATTAGTATATATCTTCCCAAAAATTATCTGTCAAAAAATTGACATTAAAAACAATAGCCCATGGAAATCAGGAAAGTTATCCTCCACATGGAATGGGGAAATGTGTGGGAAGGAATAGGGGAGGTGCTTCTAGAACACTGATAATTCTTTTTATTAATTTGGAACTAGTTACATAGGTTCAATTTATGGAAGTTTATTGACTCTTATATTATGTGCACTTTTCTGAGGTATAAAACACTTTAAATAAACAAAAATTGGAATTCTTTTTGACATGAACTAATAATGGTGAACAAATGTAATATATACCCATGTATCCACCCAAAGACACAGCACCATTATTTATGATCATCCCAAACTACCTACATTACCTCCATTAAGAGAAAAACTGAAAGCTACCCACATGTCCATCAAAAGATATAAAATAATCACATAATAAAATAATCACACTGTATATAGCACTGAGGATAAACGTACTATATGCAACAGTAAAAACTGATCTCTCAAATATAACATTAACTCAGAGAATGTAAACACTAAATATAAAGAGTACATGAAGCATGATTTGTTTTACGAAAACAGGCAAAACTAATATATATAGTTATGTGCCTGGCATTTACCAGAGAAGCAAAATGTGTGTGGGGGGGGATGTAACTGGGGAATAATAGTGACTTGATGGCAACATTGGATAGCATGGAATCTGAGGTATTGGTACTGTTCTGTTTATTGATTAAAGTGGCTGGCTGGCTATGTGACTGTGTCCAGTTTACAGAAATTTCATTAAGGTGTAATCTTATCAGTGATTTTTCTAAGTGTATTAGACTTTATTTCAAAGTTTTTATAACCTCATAAACATTTAAATTAATATGGTACTTGACCACTTCCTAGGTGCTACTCCTTATCCTTTTGCCAAAAACAAGTTACAGAATTACTTCTGATGTCACTGACTTGATAAACAATAGCCGAGTACTGGCCATAGGTTAGGTCCTACTACAGAAGTTAAGGACATACATAGTAAACAGAACAAGTAAAGACTTTGCTTTAATGCAGATTGCACTCTAATGGAAGAGGTAAACAAGTAAGAAAATAAAAGCATAAATAAAAGAATATCAGATAATATGCATTAAAACAATAAAATAGAATAAGGGAATAAAGAATAATTAGATTACTTTAGATATGGTGCTAATGTAAGCTTTCCTGAAGAGAATAGATTTAGCTGAAATGTGAATGATAAGATGACAAGCAATTAAAGGTTTGGGAAAAAGAATTTCAGAGAAAAAGAACATCCACCAAACCTCAGGAGGAACAAGTCAGACTTGGGGTCGTGAAACAGAAAGTGTGGAGGGGGCCCAATGGCCTACGGTGGAGGATTGTGCCTATCTTGGTGGGGGGTGTGAGGTGGTAACATATATCTGGAGAGGTGTGATCTATGTCCTTAAGCCATATACAGTAAACCAATTAATGTTGTCAAAGAAAAAGAAAGAGAGAGGGCAGGGAGGAAGAGGCTGCATAGAGACAGGGAAGAGAGAGGGAGGGAAGGAAGAGGGCAGGAAGGTAGACAGGTAGGCCAATGTGACTGTAGGTTTGAAATGGGGATTATATGTTATTTTACTTTTCTATAAAATCATTTTCTTTAATGTGTAGAGAATGTTTGCTAAAATGGAAATAAAGCCAGGTAAGATGCTATTGCTGGGACTACCAAGGTAGAGAGAGTCCTAGCAATAGAATGTCTTCTATCCATCACTGCTGTAAACTCTGGTGAACCTTTGCTTAGGCCCTGGACAATAAACTTTCAGGGATTAAAGTCTTTCCACAAAGTTTAGACAAGGTTTTTCTAGCATCCTTCTTCCTGAGAGCTACCGATGAACCAGAAATCTAAGGGGCTATATCTAAAAAGCACAGACATAATATAAGGATTCTCAGATAACATATCCATGGCAGTCAGCACTTAAAATAAAATATATGCAAAAAGTGTTTTTATGCTAGAAAGTTAAATCACTCCTGGAGAAATCATATTGTTTATTATACTTCAATAAATTTTATTAATTATAGAGACAAAAATTTCATGATTAAAACTTACCATTAAAGAGTCTATCAATAATGTTGTACCCAGCCCGAAGATCTGATAAGGAAAATTCATAAAACTTGGTCCAACCCTATCAAAATAAATTTTTAAAATATTTAAAAACTACTAGCAATTTTCAAACATGTCTGTATGGATCATTTCCCTGACAATCTTAAACAGTTCAATATATGCAAAAAAGATAATTCCTGAGAATTTTATAACAGAAAATAAATCTAAATCAACAGAAAATTAGAAAAAAAATTATTTTGTGAACCTCCACAAAATGCAAAGGACTTTACAACAGTTTTTATCTTGTAAGTTTTGGTAATATAGTCATGTAAAAAGTGAACAGATGGGTATAGCAAATTTTTGAAGCTATGGTCTGTGTACACACATTTACCATTTTATACTTCAGAATTGTGGATTTTCTCCACAAATAGGAAAATAAATATTTCAAAAAAACTTAAAAGGCCCAAAGGCAGACAGCATTATTTTCTGTACATCTGATTCATAAAGCATTCATGATGGAACTAAATAAAATCATTGACCTACAACTAACAGCTACAATGCTTGTATTAAAAGAACATTCATAGATATTTATATTGTAGAGAATATAAAATATTTAAATTTAAAAAATTACTTAGATATGAATATTGTGTAGGAATGTTGATACTTTCATTCATTCTTCAAAATATACATATTAAACACTTATTATATGTCAAACTTTGGGAATATAACAAAACAAATAAGAGGGAAAGGAGGCATGGGATGGAGATAATCACTCAAATACCTGTACAGTTACAAACGGGAATATATTTGATGGGCAGAACATACTTAGTGTATGTAAGAAAGAAATCTGAACTAATCTAAGAGGAAAGGGAAAATCAGCCTGGTAGTGTAGAGGAGTTAAGAGGAGGGGGAGAGAGAGAGGAGAGGGGAGGGGAGAGAGAGGGGGAGTGTATCTGCAATACACTGCAGATAGAGAGAGAGAGAGAGAGAGAAAGAGAGAGAAGTAAATAGAGGCTTAGTAATAGGGTAATAAAATTAAATATTTTTTTTTTTTACTGGATTTTAGTGAAGGGTGAAGATACGAAAAAGAGGAAGAATGATGTGTAAGCATAAGGCTAATTCAAATGATGATGTCATTCACCCACAAATAGAACACCAAAGTTACTTTGGCATATAACTGAAACAGAAAGGCTTAAAAGGAGGGAGATAGAGAGAGGAGTTGGAGAGCTATGATGAGAAAGAGCTTGACAGATTCAAAGACAGATTCAAAGACTATACAGAGGTCCAGTGTGACTGAGGAAGAGAGAACAGTGGGAAAAGGAGGCTGAAGAGATAGGGAAATCTTTCCTTCTGGACATGGGTAAGAAATATGCGTAATTTTCTCCAAACATAATAGAAAGCCACGAGAGGTTTTAAGCAGAGTAGTGGTAAAAAAAATATTAGAAAAATATTTCTGGACCCCACCCATACATGGAAGAATAAGAATCCAAAATCAACCTCGCTCCTAAAAACAAATAAAGAATGAAGGACTGATACGAGCTCCTGGGAAAATCCACACTCTTCGAACTGGCTGTACAATAGGACTTCACAGAGTTCAAGAGCTGAAGAAAGATCCCATTGTCCACAGGCACCTGCTGTGCTGGAAAAGGCATTCCACCCAGCCTCCACGGACACCTCCTGGCAGACCAGGGCCCAGCTGGGGGTTATCAACATCCTACTCTGCATCAGAGAGTCTTGGAAGCCCCCAGATGGGCAGCCCTGACCTCAACACCAGCAATAGGTGCTCTGGGAATGGACAAAGCCTGAAATGCAAACTTTTTTTGCAAGTTTATTCCCCCCAGCTGCAACTTGGAAGGACACAACAGCTTGAAGTAGAAGAGCATCCCACCTAGCCTTACAACATCCCCCAGTGGACCAGGCAAAAACAGCAGCCACCACCTCCTCAGGAGCTGACAGTTGTGAGCTGCAATCAATACTGTTTCTTTTCTTTCTTTCTTCTTTTTCCCTCTTCTCCTTCTCTCTATTTCCTTCTCTGCTTTCTTTTTCTTCCCTTTTTCCTTTCTTTTGCCCCCCCATTTTCACCTTTCTTTTTGTTTTCTTTTCTTTCTTTCTGCTTTCCCAAGACACAACCCAAAGGGACCTAATTATTTTTTAAAGATTTATTTTCTATGCATACAAGCTGGGGTGCAGGCCAGAGGTGTGGGACAGTGAAAGGGGTCACCATAGACAGAGTGGGAAGCAGAACAGGCAGATAGACAGATAGATTCTGCTGAAAGGAGCAGCGGGAGAAGCAGGAGAGGTCCACCACACCATGTGGGAATCTCCCTGGCCAGGTATCGAACTCGTGCTACAGCTGCCGACAGCTCCACAGTGCTGAGCTTAACCCGTGTTGCCACTAGGGAGGCCCGACCTAATTTTTCAATACATAAGTACATCCCACTCAGCCTGCAGGCATCTCCCAGTAGACTGGGCCCCAACTTGAGCCTGGCAGTACAGTGTTCCATATCCAAGATTCTTGGCTACCATAGGCTGAGGCTTTGGATTCCAGTCCACATAGCAGGCTGGGACTCCTGGGGAAAATCACTGCTCTAATCAGTATCTGCCACAGTAGATGGGAGCCCAGATAGATAATGAAGGAAACCCCTACCCTCAAGCACCAGTGGCCCCCGATGCCCTGTAGGAGTGCCTGCCCCAACCCACCAGCTATCTGGTAGACGTGTGCCCAGTGCTGTCATCCAACCCCAGCAGCCCCGGTAGGAGCACCCAGGAGTCCCACCTGCCACCAGCAGGGGTCCAGTTGATGGGAGCTGAGGGTCAGTCATGGGAAACCCCACCACCCACCAGCCAGAGCAACCGAGGCACCGGGCACATATATCCACACTCCAATATGAGTGCCCCAAACGCATGCCCGCCAGCACCAGCAGAATGGTGGCCCTGCATCTAGAACAAACATGAAAGCAAACAATGGGGAGAAAGAAAAACACAATGGTCAAGCAAGCCCTCTTGGCCACAATACACTGCAGAAAGAAAGTCAGCCTCCAGAACCCAACAAAACTGACAGAGAAGAATTTCTCTGCCTAAAAGATAAAGAATTCAGAATAGCCATAATGAAAAAACTTAAAAGAGAGGAGAAAATGTAGAAAAGGGAAAGTATGAAATGAGAAATATAATCACCAAACAGAAGATCAAGATTGAATCCTTAAAAACAAAAATAAAGAAAAAACAGGATGTTAAAAGATCAATGGAGGAGCTAAAAAATATGGAAAAAGCCACAAAAATAGGATTAAATGGAAGAACGAATCAAAACTTTCAAAGATACAGATATAAAAAGAACCAAAAGAGAAAAGGAAAGTAATAAAAAGGAAAAAGAATAAGAAACACTGAGAGAATTATCTGACACCATGAGCAAAGGAAATATGAGTTATAGGAATCCCAGGAGGAGAAGAGAGTAAAAAGGCAACTGAAAATCTATTCAGGGAAATAATTGAAGAGAATTTCCCAAATCTGAAGAAGGAAATGAAAATATGCAGAAGATAGAAGAACATCAAACTATCATAATGACAGGAAAACTATAGCAAGATCCGTACTAGTAAAGCTTCTGAAAGTTCTGGACCAAAAAAAAAAAATAATAATAATAATAATGAAGAAGACTGGGGGAAGAAACTGATAATGTATAAAGGAAAACCAATTAGGTTGACATCAAACTTCTCTAAAGAAACACTATGGGCGAGAATGGATCAATATATTCAAAAAACTACAAGACAAAAAAATGGCAGCCATGAATACTTTATCCTGCAAAGCTCTCCTTCCTCTATTAAGGAACTTCTCAGGCAAACAAAATCTTCAGAAATTCACTTATACTAAACCCCCACTCCAAGAAATATCATAAGAAATATCATAAGAAGCCTTAAAATCTAAACTAATGGAAGAATGAACAGGAACACCTGAACAAGGCACTGAAAAATAACTATAAACTGATGAACAAAATGGCGATTACAGATTCCCATGTATCACCCAAAACATAAATGGACTAAATTCACCAATAAAAAGACAGTAGCATGCTAGATTAGAAAACAGAATCTAACCTTCTGTTGGCCCTAGGAAACATACCTAACTGCTAAAGATAAACAAAGATTGAAAGTAAAGAATTGTAAAACAATACTACAAGCAAATGGCCCACAGAAGAAGACAGGAATAACCATATATATATATATATATATATATATATATATATATATCAAGATAAATTAGACTTTGAGCTAAGAGAGGTGACAAGAGACATTAGATGGTCACTGTATAGTGATCAAGGGAACAATACAATAGGAAGACATAAACTCATATACTCACCAAATGAAGGAACACCAAAATACATTACCTGATTACTATCATGTCTAAAAACAGACATTAGAGAAAATACATACGTAGTAGAAGATTTTAATACCCCACTCTTACCAAGGGACTGAACAATGACACAAAAAACAAACAAGAACACAACAGCCCTAAATAAAGATCTAGACAACCCTCCCCCCCAAAAAAGCCCAGGACCAATGGTTTCACAAATGAGTTCCACCACGCATTCAAAGACATACTGGTGCCTATCCTACAAAAACTCTTTCAAAAAATTGAGAAAGAAGGAATACTACCAAATAAGTTTTACAAAGCCAGCATTACTCTGTGCGCAAACTAAACAAAGACAACATAAAAAAAAAAAGAAAACTACAGGCCAATCTCCCTCACATAGATGCAATAATCCTCAATAAAATTCCAGCAAATCGAATTTAGAAATGCCTTAAAAGGATAATACACCATGACCAAATAGGATTTATTCCAGGGACATACAAGGATGGTTCAACATCTGAAAATCAATTAATGTAATTCAACACATCAACAAAAAGAAAAACCACATGATCATATCAATAGATGCTGAGGAAGCATTTGATAAAGTTCAACATCCACTTATCACAAAGGTCCTTGAAATTCTTGGGATAAAAGGAACATACCTTAACAAAATAAGTCATGTATGGCAAACCCACAGGTAAAATCGTTCTTAATGGTGAAAACTGGACATCTTCCCTGTAAGATCTGTATCAAGACAAGGATGTCCACTCTCACCATTGCTTTTCAACATAGTACTGGAAATACTAGCTAGAGCAATTAGGCAAGAGAAAGACATACAAAGAATCCAAACAGGGAAAGAAGAAGTAAAACTCATTACTTGCAGATGATATGATAACATATATAGAGAACCCTAAAAACTCCACAGAAAAACTGATTAAAACAGTAAACTAGTTTAGTAAAGTAGCAGGTTAAAAAATCAACACACAAATCAGTAGCCTTCCTACATGCAAACAATCAGAGAAGAGGAAACTAAGGGGGCCTCCCTGGTGGCCTAGAGGTTAAGTGTCAGTGCTATCACCACAACCACCCATCACTACAGCTTGAGTTTGATCCCCAGCCAGGGAGGTAACCCACATATGGCACAGCAGACCTCTCCTGTTTTACCCACTGCTTCCCTTAGCAGTGTATTTCAGTAAATACACCTACTCTGCCCCACTCTGTCTCTAGTGAATGCTCTCACCGCCTGCACCTTGGGCTTACACCCCAGTTCTATGCATAAATAAGTAAAATCTTAAAAAAAAATAAGAAAGCCATCCCATTTACAATTGTACACCAAAAAATTAAATACTGGAAGTAAACCTAACAAAGGAGGCAAAAGACCTTTACAAAGAAAATGACACAATATTGTTAAAGAAATAGAAGACACAAAGAAATGGAAAGACATTTCCTGCTTGTGGATTGGAATAATGAACATTATCAAATGGCCATCCTGCCAAAAGAAATTGACAGATTCAACACAATTCTAATAAAAATCTCAATGGCATTCTTCAAAGAAATAGAACAAACATTTCTGAAATTTATTTGGAATCACAAAAAATTTCAAGTAGCCACAGCTTTCCTGACCAAAAGGAGGAAGAATAGAGGTATTACACTCCCAGACTTCAAACTGTATTACAAAGCCATAATAATTAAAACAGCATGGTACTGAAACAAAAAGACCAAAGGAATCTAGTCAAATTGAAATGAAAACCCAGAAATAAAGCCACACATATATGGCTAGCTTATGACAAGGGACCAAAGAATATGCACTGGAACAAGGAAAGTCACTTCAAAAAGTGGCACTGGGAAAACTGGACTGCTACATGCAAACGAATGAAACTAAACTACCACCTCACACCATACACAAAAATCAACTCAAAATATATAAAAGATTTGAATGTAAGACCTTAAACCATAATATAAAAGAAAACATAGACAAAACACTCCATGACATACACCTCAGAAACATCTTTGAGAACTCGCCTCCAGAAACAAAGAAAATGAAGGAAATGATAAATAGTTGGGACTACATCAAACTTATATACATCAAAAGAGGCAGTAATCAAAACAAAGAGTCATTGTACTGAATAGTAGAAAATACTTGTACTCCATACAACTGATAAGGGACTGATACGAAAAATCTACAATAAACATGCACAACTCAACAAAAATAAAGCAAACATATCTGTCAAAAAATGGGCAGAAGAGCTTAAAAGCCACTTCTCCAAAGAGGAAATGCAAATGGCTAACAGATCTATGAAAAAGGGCTCAACATCACTTATAATCAGGGAAATGCAAACAAAACCACATTGAGAAACCACTCACACCAGTGAGAAAAGCCCATATTAAAAACTGGCAACAACAAATGCTGATGAGGATGTGGAGGAAAAGGAACTCTTTTACACTGCTGGTGGGAATGCAAACTGGTCCAACCACTGTGGAAAACTGTGTAGAGTGATCCCAGATGATCCAATGATTTCACTCATAGGTGTCTATCCAAAGGCCACAAAAACATTAATTTGAAAGGAAAGCTGTACTCCTATGTTTATCGCAACACTATTTACAATAGCTAAGACATGGAAACAACCTAAATGCCCCCAAACAGATGACTGGATCAAGAAGAGGTGGTATATATACACAATGGAATATTACTCAGGAATCAAAAAAGATAAATTCATGCCATTAGCAGTAACATGAATGGAGCTAGAGGGGATTACGCTCAGTGAAATAAGTCAGAGGGAAAAGGAAAAATATCAAATGGTTTCATGTTTAGGTGGAATGTAGAACGTAGGGAAACCAAACAAAGTCAGGGAAAAAAAAAAACCCTGCAGGAAAACTATAGATTTGAGGCATACAGCAGGGGAAGTAGAGGGGTTAACACAGGTGAGGGAAGAGCACAAAGAACTATGATGATGGTTCACAGGTGATGTGGTAGTAGTAAAATTATGGGGACTACACCTGATGGGTGAAATAAAATATTGTACAAAAATGAACAACAATGTAAGAATATAAAAAAGCTTATAAAAAGTAATTAATGAATTTGCAAGAAATAAAAATTTTTCTGGCTGCTAAATGGAAAAGTGGAAAAGAGAAATACATAGATTTGAAGTGTATTTTTAGAAGCAGCAACAGGACTCAATAATAGGTAGGAAGATTGAGAAAAGAAAACACATCAAGCACAACTCATAGGTTTCTAACTTGAAGTAAGCAGTAATCAATGACTTTTTTTTTAATCGTTATTTATGTCTTTTACATTTTGTATTTGTAACCCACCACCAATTCATCCGTGATGCATCTCCGTGGTCCCTTGTGTCCTTTTCTACCTTTTCTACTCCATTTCGTGCCCTTATCCACCCCTCTCCCCCCACACCTGCTGAGTATCAATGACTTTTAGAGAGAGGGAGATACCAAACGAAAATCAGGTACAGGGAATTCAGTCTGAGCTTTCAGATGTGAGCTATAAACCATAAAAATGTTAACTAGTAATCATTGAGGGCTCATGATTTAATTTAAGAGATGTGAACTACATAACTATATAAAGTCCAGAAGATTAAGAAAGGACTTATATAGAGATATAAATTATTAAGCAATGAGACAAATTATTAAGTAACCCTCCCAAAACTACTAAATTCCAAAAATATTTAAAAACTGTAAAGAAGGTTAGAATATATCCAAGATATGTTTTTATTTACCTGTGGGATATAATTTCTTCTTTCTTGACACGCAGCATGAAACCATGCAAAACTAAAGAGAGCATGAGCTCGATGTATATTATCTTTTTTGCTAATTTGTTCAGGAGTCCAAGATTCATAAGTTCTCATTAAATTCTTTTTCAAACCTGGAGGTGACTAAGAAAAAAAAATGAAGAAGAAAAACAGGCATGTTGATTAAAACCTTATAAAAATCATTCTTTAACATACCTTAGAACATATCTTACTGAAGAAAATTTTGACCATTACCAAGTTTAGTTTAATATAAAGCTAGTTTTAAACTATTTATACCTAACAATTCCTCTTAATTATATATCCAAAATAAAATACTTTACTTAAAATACTTTTATTTCACTTTACTTTTATTTTATTACTTAAAATACTTTCATTAGTACTTTCATTAAAATACTTTTTAATTAAAAAATCTATATAGCAACAACATTCAAAATAACTAAGTTTTATAAGATCATTGAGACAATTTTACTAAAACTGAATCATCATTTATGATACAAATATGGCATTGATTATATCATAAGGCAGGTGTTTTTTATTTTAATATATTTGTTCTGCCAAGCTAAGTAAGTGCTATTTGAATTTCCATGAGACCGTCAACATACTATTTACATTTCAGGCTATTTACACATGATCTTCCCTGCATAGTCCACTATAGATGAAGTAATTATTACCTAATACTCCTGAGTCATAAACACAAATTCATACCAGGAACCGAATCTGAATGCTTAGAAAAATGCAAAATAAACTCATCTCAATTTTTTTTTCACATGTTAAAAAAAAGACTATTGGCTATTTGTCTTCCCATTCCCTTGTTTTAAAAATAAAATACTCTCTCCAAAATAGCTTCTAACCTCAAAAGAACAAAAAATTCAAGTCAGAACTTAAGAATACCTGCTACAAAAAAATAGTCAGATCCTTTGCAATCCTTTTCATTCTGTTTTTTTCCTTAAATACCTTTGACTAACTAAGCGCATACACAAATTTATACTTTAAAAATGAAAATTTTCATGTTTAAGTGAAAATTATCATAAAATAAGCCAAAATTTTAAAGTATTACTTAATACAATGTAACATTAATAGTAAAGTGAAAAACCACTTAAAGAGTTTCTTTTAATGGCACTATACAAAAGATCATGTAAATGGAACAAGTACTGTAGTTCGAGAAAATAATACAAATATGAACTTTTACAAACATTCATTATAAATCATAGTAAAGATATTCTAAACTGAAATTTTGGACTTAAAACAAGTTCAGTATTAATGGAAAGCAATTGACATATGTTAAAAAAAACATACTAAACATACTGTTTAGTAACTAAACAAACAGCAAACATACTGTTACTAAAACTGAATCATCATTTATGATACAAATATGGCATTGATTATATCATAAGGCAGGTGATTTTTATTTTAATATATTTGTTCTGCCCAGCTAAGTAAGTGCTATTTGAATTTCCATGAGACCATCAACATACTATTTACATTTCAAGCTATTACACATGATCTTTCCTGCATAGCCCACTATATAGATGAAGTAATTATTACCTAATACTCCTGACTCATAAACAAAGGAAGACAAAACAAAATCTAAGGAAGACAAAACAAAATCTAAGGAAAATAAGAAAAAAACAAAAATTCAGTGAAGAGGAAAGAATAAAGAAAAGTAAATTAATAAGTATGACCAGTTATTTGGAATATATTTTTACTTACAATTCTGCACACCAATTAAAAGAAGAGAATGGATAATAAAATGTAGATTTAATGTTAAAAATGGACAATACATATAGTATAATAGTTTTGACCATGTCAATAAACCCACTATTTTTCCAGGTTAAAATTATCTGTGTTGATTTGAGAACTAGAAAACAAATTTACCAATACTTTAAATAAAACAGAAATTTCCATAAAAATTATCAAATTATCTCCTAAAACAGGATCCTGAAAAGACTGCACATTAAATTAAAACATTCAAGAAGGTTTCCCTCATGAATTAATTCTTCATTTACTGAAATACATACTGTGTTTTCCTATGTGCCACAAATTAAAAAGTACAAAAAGGCAAGAGAAAAAATTGCCCCTGCTCTCATGGCACATAAAATCCAGTTCTAGAATATAGTTCAGTAGAAGAGTACATTGGGACAGTGGCAGGAGATTCTAGAAGGGTTAATTCTCACCAAACACTACAATGGCATTCATTCAATTAACAAATTTTTATATATTAAGTTGTTTTTGCATTCCTGGATTAATAGTTTTCCTTTTTTTTCCTTAAATAACTTCTTCAGATGAAAAGTAGGATGTACTGATTTAAAATAATAGGTAGAAGGAATGATGTAAAGTAACAGATTGTTATAAACACTAATAAGACATTTTTCTTGAGAAAATGACTCTAATTATATTAGACTATAAGAAAAAAATAAGGGAAAAGCTTCATGATATTAGATTTCCAGTAAACTTGTGGATATGACATCAAAAGCACAGGCAACAAAAGTAAAAACAGAGTGCAACTATTCATATCAAACAAATACAGCAAAGGGAAAAACACAGTGAAAACACAACCTATGGAATGGGAGAACATACGAGCAAACAATCCTTTCTGATAAGGGGGATAATATCCAAAGTCTAACATCTTCAGAAGAAATGTATTTATCTCCTACAACTCAACAACGACAAAAAGATACACTTAAAAATGCACTTCTCCAAAGAAGTCATTTTGATTGATAACAAGCATATGAAAATACTAAACACTGCTGATCAACAAGGAAATTCAAATCAAAACCACAGTGAGATTTCACCTCATTCCATTAGGATGGTCACTATGGAAATAATAAAAAGAATAGAAATAAATTGGCAAGGATGCAAAGAAACTGTGCTGTTGGTAGGATGGTAAATGGTGTGCCACAGTGGAGAATAGTATTGAAGATTCTCAAAAAGTTAAAAATAGTAATGTCAGTGTGATCCAACAAATCTACCTCTGGGATTATATCCAAAAAAATTTAAAACAGAATCTGGCCCATACCTTCATTACTCATAATAACCCAAGAGATGGAAAGCCTAAATAATTTGGACTGATGAACGGACAAAGACATGGCATACACATACAGTGGCATGTTTTAAGCCTCAAAAAAAGAAATACTGTCATGTGCTACAACTTGAATGTACCTTAAGGACATAATGGCAAGTAAAACAAACCACTCACAAAAAGACAGTGCATGATTCCACTTCTATGAGTATCTGAATTAACAAACTCATAGAAACAAAGCAAAATTGTAATTTCTGGGGGTGGAGGGAAAGGAAAATGGCATCTTCATTTCAAAGGACGCTTCAAATTTGCAAGATGAAAAAGCTATAGATATCTGTTGTACAACAAGATATATAAAGTTAACACTACCACACTGGACACTTAAAGATAGTTAAGATGAAAACACAGCAAAAAAAAAAAAAAAACAAGTAATCTCAAGTAAAATTTGAAAGGAAATTTTACACAATGGAACACTATTCAGCATTCAAAGAAGATAAACACATGCAATTTGCAGCGACATGGATGGAATTAGAGGGGATCATACTCAGTGAAATAAGCCAGAAAGAAAGAGAAAAATATCGAATGGTTTCACTTATAACAGGACTATAAGGAAACCAAATACGAGAGAGACAATGGGGGGGGGGGAGGAGGGAGGCGGGGCGAGGTAAGGAAAAGCGCACAAAATGGAATAGAAAAGAACACAAGGGACCATGGAGATGGATCACGGGTGAATTGGTGGTGGGCTACCCAAGGGGAATACAAAATGTAAAAGACATAAATAACAATAAAAATATATATTAAAAAAAAGGAAATTTTAAATGTATTTTTACAAATATACTTAGGATTATTCTACCTCAACTAAATGTAAAGGGTAGTTTTTATGTGTCTAATAGATGATTGCAGAGCTTTAAAAGACACGTAGAGATTACTGTACTTATAATACAACCAGTGATTCAAGTTTTTAATCTTCTTACCTCATAGGTTATCTTCAAACTTGACTGCAATAAAATAGGAGTGAAGTTTGGATGAACTTCTGCAGTGAGCCAAAGACGAAAGGTGTCTTTAGGTTGAAGAGTATTTAATTCCTTATTTATAAAAACAACAATAAATATCTACTTAAATATGCACACAAATTTCCATTTTAAACATTATTGGTAACTTCTTAAAATCTTTCCTGATATAATTCTTAATGTTCTGTTCATATTTTCTACAAAATTTTATCTTCTCTATTACTAGGTGTGACAGATAAAAATTTAGACTTGAAGCTAGACAAAATGGGTTGGAATCCAATTCTGTTACTTATTTCCTCTATGACTTGTGCTCTATCACTTGCACCAGTGCTCAGCAAGGATACTAAGTACTATCTATGTCAAAGGATTCTGCAGAACACTTCAAACAGTGCCTGATACATAATAAGAACATAATAGGTGTGAGTGGTAATGCCTATGACTAAACTACCAGCCATCTTCAGACTTGCACATTTTCAGTGCTTCAGTTCAAGCTTCCACAAGAGTTACATAATGATATCGGTTCCTTTATTCACAATTTTAGTGTCTCCTATTGCCTATAACAGAAATTTTAAACTTTAGCAAATTCATCCGCCCATGCTGTATTCAGATTTTATTGCTTGTCTTTATTAATCTTTTTCTTTGTTATTCTCTTTGTAGCCTGACAAGTTCTTAGTCATCTATCAAAATGCAAATTAAGTATCCTGTCTGAGAGGAATATCTTCTCTAACTCTTCACTACCATAATCTCAAGCAGAACTAATCACTGATGGCACTTTGTAAACCCTCTCCCATAATAGGCATCATACTACAACACAGTTATTAATGTGTTCTGGCTCTTCTAAACTTAGTTCCTAGAGAACAGGTACAAAATTTATATGTAACCAGCACTGAGGAAAATTTCAGGCTTTTTTTCTGTATTCAGCAAGTGTTTATAGAATGGTTGAATTACTACTTCAAAAGAAATACTAATAAATCTATGAGAACAAAGTCTAAAAATTATATGAAAAATATAATCTATATCTGATACTAATATCCATTATTAATGTAAAATGTAGAGGTAAGATGACCAAAAAAGGCAAAACAATTGGCCATGAAAACCCTGTGCTTGTGCTGTAAATTATTTAAATATATATATCTAGACCTTATAATTTAAAATGTAAGATTTATATAAATTTTTGCCGTGGGTTATCATATTTTTTTAAAAAAATGTTGAGACAATACATTTGTGATACAGCTGGATTTAAAATAAATTTACTAATTTGTATTGAAACAATTCATCCAAACTTACCAAAATATGTTAAAATATTTTTTTAAACTCTTGTAATATAATCTACTCCATATGCGTCAAAAAGTTTTAATTAAGATTGCTTCCAAAGTAATAACGGCAATTACGGTTTCCATAGGTTAATAGCTATCAATCTAGTATTTTGGAACAGAAAGCAGGATTCAAGTATTCCTAAGTCTCCTTAGTATGTTTTAAAACATGATTCATCAGACATGAACTTCATATTTTTGCAAATAGTGACTTTTATAGAAAACTGCAATAATGAAATTACATGAATATTTATACACACCTCAGTTCTAAATTCTCTATCTTCTTTTGATTACAAGCAATGAATCATCATGGTTCAACAATTTATTCACTTAGTCATTATCTCATTCATCAAAGATTTCAGTTTTGTGTAAGGTGCTAGGTAGCTGCCATTGATTAGGACTACAGAAATTTTCAGCACATCACAACTAGACCAAAGCCTCCCTCAAGCCACTCTACTCCATTTGGCTCTGTTCTGAATACTACTTCTGCCAGATTCATTAATTAAATTAATCCATTATTAACTGCCCTGTTATGGAGTTGCTCTGACTATGACCTGGAACAAGAATTCCAGGCTTACTGCATGCGTACGGCAGACGGCAATCTAGCCCCCTGCTGGCCATTTAACCCCATCATTTCTGTACTAGGCATGCACATCTCCACCACCATGCTGGTGCTGCTGCAATAACGCCTCCCCTCCACTCCTGCCCTGCTTAGTCTTCTGAATGCTGTTTCAGATGCTCAAAACCATATCCATCTTTCCAGGTTTACATTTAAAACCCACACAGCAACTTGTCCTGTCTGAAGGCACTCCAGTTAAATGATTGCTTCATTAATTTCCTTAGCACTTAGGAAGTTTTCTCTCTGACTACATCTTTTCTTCCCTTACAGATAGAACAAGAGCAGTAGGACAAAATAATGGTGTGACTAAGTGTCTACAAACCTTTGCACATTTCCCTGTTTTTCTACTGAAAAAAAAAAAATCTCTAAAATTCCCTTTGATTCTGATAATTTCTTGGCTTCCCTTAAATGTCTTTAAAGAGGAGAGATTTCTCTATATGTCCTATTAAAAGATTAATCTTGTTTTGTATAAATGTACACATTTAAGAAGAAAATACTTAAGAGACTATAAATGATTTCTCACCAAGCACTATTTTTTAAAAAGTATCATAAATAATGCAAGAAATTTTAACACTGATGTCCCTTGGACTTTACTGAATTGAGTATATTAGGTTATTTGCACCATATTTATCTGAGTCTACCTTTTCCAGAACTGGCAGCCAAGATACCACAAGATGTAAGTTCTTCAAACAGAGCCAGTCTCCATTGCTGGCACATTCTTTTAGCATCTGAATTGCTATGTCAGCTTGACCTTGACCCATGGCAACCTGCAAAATAAAAAAAACAAAGACTGAAAAAGGGGCTTCCTGGTGGCAAAATGGTTAAGTCTCAGCACTGTGAAGCTATCTGCAGCCACCGCAGCACGAGTTCGATTCCCGGCCAGGAAGCTGACACACATGGCACATCAGACCTCTCCTGCCTTGCCCGCAGCTCCCCTCAGCAGTGTATTTCAGTCAGTCCACCTGTTCTGCTTCCCACTCTGTCTCTGGCAAATCCTCTCACCCCCTACCTCTGGCCTACACCCCAGCTCTTTAAAAAATACTGAAACAGATCTGAAAACATGCTGCAACATAAGAGATTTAAATTATCTTTTCATACATATTAAACTAATTCAATTACTGTAATCAGGGTTCTAAATTTTTAATAAGAAATATCAGACTGTTCCCATTTCTAATAATCTTTTTTGCTTTTGTTCTAATATTGGAAACAGATTTTTAATCTTTTCCGAGTATTAAAAATACTGTATTAATACAGGCTTGCAAGTTAAAGAAGAGAATGATTACTAAATAGTCATTTATTTCTCATACAACTAATTCCTGCAGTTATTGCTCACTCAAAGATGGACCTTAAAAAAGAACTAATGCTTTTTGCTAACTATGGTCTTATTGAATTACTTGTAGCATGTAACATTAACATGACCACTTGACATTTACTTCTTGTTAATTTTGCAACACTGCACATTTTTAGCTCTTAAGCTACTGGTCCATTTAACTGTGATTTCCTAGCACTTCATCAGCAAGCAAATCCAACATATTGATATGCCTCAAGACTCTACACTCATATAGTCATCCTCTGCTCCTCTTTAGCTTCTCAGAGAGAAGGCAGGGAGGAGATAGAGAAGAAATGGAGAACAAGGAAAATGTAGACAAGAGAGGCTGAAAAGTAATCCTGAGATTACAGGCTGAGAATCCTGATCTCTCACTGGAAAAATATTCCAATTCTCCCAATCCCTATGGTCCATCTGTACTAGGACATTCATGTAGTGAATAAGACACTTTATAAAATAGAAAAATCCCAAGCATTAAAAGTATTCAAGAATAGCCAAAAGAATCTAGATAATGGACTTGATATATGAGGTTTCTGTATTATTTGAATGCTGGCTAAAATTCTATTACAGTTTTAGCCAAGAATCTAAAATGGCCCCTTATCAAGTCTAAACTGTGTTTTTTAAAGGTAATTTATCTAAAACTTGTACAGCTGTATCTACATACATAATTTCTAAACATACATATATTGTGAGTCCTATTTCAAATTTTCTTTTGGGTACCTGATCAAACACTTTAAAGAGCACTGCTATTATAGATTCATTCAAGCCATGGTGATTTCTTCTTTCATAATGAATACAAGATAGCATTTCACTGGTTTTAGTTGACTTTTACAAGTATTGATTTTATTTTTCAATTAGACTACAAAGTCTTTGAGAAAAGGAACCATGTCTAATTCACTGCACACTACAGCATGCAACAAACCAGGTACTAAATACTTACATATTGATTTTATTTTTAAGTTTTCAAGGTCTAACCTGGAACTAAGTATAAAGGACAGATGAAGTAAATACTGAGAGAATTACTTTAACACACATATTAGTTTGCCATTACTAGAATGCGGAAAAAAATGGAGGCATATACAACAAAATCAAAGAAAGGTAAGTACTTCACTGTGCTGAAATGGTAGGTAATAATAGGTTACTCAAAATTTTCTACTAGACAAAAATCAAATGAAAAGAGTTTAAAGATTCATGAAACTTGAAAACCCTATAAAAAAAACCCATGTTTAAGAAACATAACAGGAAAACATCAAGATGATAGCTCACACCTCCTCTCCATAAAACACACCAGTTTCCTGATTTAAAAGTTATTTGCATAAAGAATAAATTATCCTACATGTGAAGCACAGCACTGAAAAATTTAAATAACTAGAAAATTATGAATAAATGTGTCCTTAGTTAAAGATTTTACTACATTAAACAATTTTGCAATAGCAACACTCAACACTCCATAGGTTTAAATATTGTGAATGAATGCAAATAGTTTAATTTACCGAAGTCACTGCGAGCAGAAAAACCTCTAGAAAAAGACTCCTCTTGCTGAAAATACCTCACTACTCTGACTGAATGTAAGTCAGACAGTTCAAACCTGCCCGGTCAGCCAACATGTTCCTCAAAATTCTTATTTTTCAATTTTGGCTTCCTGTGAAATATTTGCTTACATCACTATTAATTACTTTCCTCCAAATAATTATGTTTGTTTATTCACTTGTCAAATATAGCTATCAATTAATAAGTTTCAAACTGGCATGCAAACTGAATTGTAAAAGGAGGTAATCTGAACAAATGAAACTCCCAAATTCACAGTAGGAATAAATTGCAATATATTTAATATCACTCAAAATTTTTGGTGTTTCTTTCATTTTAGTTTTTCAGGTAACTACTGCTGTGATTTATTATAAAAGCATCCAAGTGAAAAGTTTTAAGTTATTCTTAAAATCTAAGCAAACATATTCATTTCCTATTTCTTTGTTTTATGGTTTCGTACCTTTTCTCTTTACTCAGGTAAACTGTTTTACAACACAGATTCTGCTATAACAAATTATCAAAGCTCTGTGCCCTAAAACAAGACAAAATCATTATCAGAATTCTGGAGGTCATACATCCTACTAGTCTAAAATCAAGGCATCTGAATTTAAAAATAAAGGTGGTACCACAGAACTGGACTATTTCTGGAGGTGCAGAAAGAATCTTTGAGATTCTTCTAGGTTCCAGCTCTAGAAGATACCCTTTTGTGTTTATGGACCTTCCTCCACCTTCAAAGCCAGCAGCATAGCATCTCCCCATCTCTGTCCTCTGCCTCCATTGTCACCTCCCCCTTTTATAAGAAGCCAGTAATTATATTGGGCCCACCTGGAGAGTCTAGGATACTCTCTCCAGCTCAAGGTACTTAATTACACCTACAAAGTTTCTTTTGCCAGTTAAGGTACCAAATTCACAGGTTCTGGGGATTAGAATGTGGAAACTCTGGACAAGGCATTATTTGGCCTAAAACAAGAAAAATCATGTCAATTCCACTAACAGGATCAATTATGCATGAAAACATTAAGAATAAAGATAGCTATGTGGTATATACTGACCTGGTGATAACACTTTCCACTTCTCTC
>PVIJ01016594.1:0-32209 GCA_004024925.1 Scalopus aquaticus | reverse complement strand
CCTGTATTTTTAATGTGTGCCATCCTCACAGGTGTGAGGTGGTATCTCATAGTGGTTTTGATTTGCATTTCCTTGATTATAAGTGATGTTGAGCATTTTTTTCATGTATCTGTTGGCCATTTGCTTTTCTTCTTTGGAGAAGTGCCTTTTGAGCTCTTCTGCCCATTTTTTGATTGGGTTATTGGCTTTTTTTTTGTTGTTGAGTTTGAGTTCCTTGTAAATTTTTGTTATCAGTCCTTTATCATATGTATTGTGTGCAAAGATCTTTTCCCAGTTGGTAGGGTGTCTGTTAGTTTTGGTTAATGTATCTTTTGCTGTACAGAAGCTTTTTATTTTGAAGTAATCCCATTTGTTTATCTTGCCTTTCACTTCCTTCGCTTTGAAGGATGTGTCTTTCAAGGCTTTGTTGAGATGTATGTCATGTAGAGTTTTGCCTATATTTTCTTCTATACACTTTATGGTTTCAAGTCTTACATCCAGGTCTTTTATCATTTTGAGAGTTGACTTTTGTGCAGGGTATGAGGTAGTAGTCTAGCTTCATTTTTTTGCATGTGGCTGTCCAGTTTTCCCAGCACCATTTATTGAATAGACTGTATGATCTCAGTCTTAAAATGCTGCCAGGCAAGAAGAAATGAAGTATAAAAAAGTAATTATAATTGTGTGTGCTAATTGCAACAAATAAGATTTTATTATATGAACAAAGAAGTTTGTTTTCCCTTGGTTTTGCCAATGTGGGTGATGAACTGAAAGATGGTCTCAGTGGATCTGGAAGAATTCAAAGTAAAATTGCAGTGGATCTTAAATGATGCATGGGGGTGTGTCTCTTATGGGAAAAAAAACGATTTATGCTATAAAATATAAAGTAATTTCTTAAATTATCTAAAACAAGTAGTTATTCTTAGTAAGTCCAAGGACACGTTCTAGTATATGAGCTTTATTTGTAACATTTGTTTTGACCAATGTGACATTTGGTGTGTTATTTTGCTAACTTTCTGTTTCTCTAGCATGTACAAAATGAGTTATATCCCAGTGAGTGGAATGTTAATGCATTTACTGTGAGAGTTATTTTATATGTAATATTTTGTTACATTTTGTTGTAGTACATCACGTTTCATTTCTACTACCATTCTTTTATTAGTTAATACTTTCTAATGAAAAAAAAATTCAAAGATAATATTAGATAGCCTCAGAGTTAATCCACATTAACTCTTAGGATCAAGTTCCTAAATATGCTTTCTGATTGAGAAAATGTGTGTTTATCACAGGTGGAAGCGAATATATGACACTTATAATCATGAATTGAAAATACATCCCTGAGTATTAGCCAACTTACCAAAAATTTCTGATAGTAAATATATTTATCATCTTTCGGTATTTAATTTAGCATAATGCACAGTATAATAAATATTAGTTGTTTTGTTGCTATCATCATTATCCCAAAATTAACAACAATGCAAGAAAATAAATACAAAAAAATTTTTTAAATATATGCTATCAGATTTATTTTGGAACCCTGCTGAAACTTGTACACATTTTGAAAAAATTAACGGCGCACATGAATTTAACTTTACATTAGTAAAGTAAAGAAATAATGGAAATTATAATACAGTCTTTGAACTTGCTGAATTTCAGTTTAATCTCAAAGTTAGGTTTTTTTTACTTTAACCATTCCCCTGTGTAACATTCATATGACATTCTTCTCCAGTTATATCTTTTATTTTGTCTAATGACTTTCAATGAGATGTGTAGAGAAGGTGCAGGTCAGTTTCTCCAGGTAGTTTGCATAGTTTGAAAAAGTCCTCCTCAGTGTTTTCTATCACTCTACATTTCTTCCAATGAGTTTCAACATTTCCTGCACCTTCTCGTTTAAGCATACATGCAAGAAGATTACTGCCTCAAAATCTGAATATAATTTGGGGCTGGAAATTTCTCAGAGTGCTAGTTACTAATTGGTTATTTTGACTGCAAATCCCAGTTATATATGTGAGAACTAATTCCCAGCACTATAGCTTCATGAACTCACCAGTATAAATTAGATGCAAATGTGACCATAGTGACTAGAATTATATCAAGTCTTCACATATAAACCAGTAAAGTTTCTTTAAAATAATAACTTTTAACCATTATGGCAGTTATAATAAGATATTCTTCTCTTGCTCTAATTACAGTTTTGGAACATTTATTGGAGCCAATGGTGATATGGTTTGGTACTTCTCAGCACTAATATCTCATAATATCAGAACACTATTTCTTGACCTTTGATGCTGAATTTAAAGAAACTGAGATGTTGTAATGAATTCATGTCTCTTAGGATAAAACTGTTTCTTTTTCAGTAACAAAGACCCAAGGTAAAGCAACAAAAGTTATGTTGTTTCCAACATACTGATAAAGAGAACGGCAACTCTCAGTAGTGACCTAACTGCTGTAGTCACCAAAAACTATTTACTCTCCATGGAAAAACCTTGGTCTACAAAACCTAGCTTCATGACCTAGCAAAAACAAAACTTTAAACATCTAGCAGTTTGCTCATTTAAGGGCTACATTGATAATTTCACATGAATTCTAGAGTACACTCATGTCTGCCCTAAGAGGTATATGAAGGTGGAAATATTGGTCAGGGTTCTCCACAGAATCAGAGCTAATAGGATGTATATACTACGGTATATATCAAAACTTCCTTGTTTGCCTGCTCATTCAGAGGTGTGAGGAACCCACCTGATAGATGATTGATAGATAGCAGGTGGATGGATGGATAGATAGATAGATAGATAGATAGATAGATAGATAGACAGACAGATGGAAAGTGTTGCCAGGAGAATTCATACTGAGAAGTAGCATTTCCCCTCCCTGTAGATTTCAGGAACTCTCTGGACAGAGTTCAGAGTTCACACTCTGTGTATGAGTCCTCCAAGCTTTGGCAAGAAGTTCCTTACCTTCCTCCTTTTGGTGTCAACTGAATTGTATGTTTATATTATTGTAATATGGATCCTCTCAATAAATTCTTAATGTGGTCATATGCATTTGACTTGCGAATGAAATCTTCCTGTTTCATGGAAATTAGCACTCTAGGGAGCCCAAAGCTGACAAAACTGTCCCCACTGTGTTTTGTTGTGGCAGAAACCACTGTGAGTAGACTGGGATTCTAAAGCTCTGGATATTGAGCAGAGTTTAAGTTCAAACTGTAGACCTAGAAAATTTGGTATACATAGAAGGGTTTTCCCTTAATCATGACACCTAAGGATTAAAAATAGGTGTTATCCAGAAGACTCACTTTGTGCCATTTTACAGATCCAAAGTCTTCAGACAGGCGCTCTGCATCGACTGCATGGTATTGAGGCCTGGTGAAAATTTGTCCAGACCCTGCCCAGGACAGTGCAGTGGAAAAAAGAATACCTGGGTGTGAATTCTGTCACTGCCTTTTAGTACCTGTGTTTGCACAGGTACTAGATCAAACGTCATATAACCTCTCTAAAATTTTGTTAACCCATCTGTAAAATTACAGTGACAATTCATATCTACTTCTCAGATGTTTGTCAAAGTTTTATAAAAATTAGGAACATGAAAGCTAGAAAAATATTATATATATATATATAATATATATACACACACACTATCTTTATTAAAATATATCAGAGTAATGCCATTCTTAGGCCCTGCAAAAATGACCCCTCCCTTGCTCCTGCTTTCTCAAGTCATCCTCTGGGTTGTTTTATTTATTTTTTTTAGGGGGGGAGGCCACTCTTCCTCCCACAGATTACGGAGTTGGCAATATGTAAGGGATATGTCAAAGGGAACCCATGCATCCTCCTGCATCATATTTCAGGTATCTAGACACCACATCCTCCACCTGAATTGTCTGGATTCCATTCCATATTCTGGAACACTTGTCTGACATCTATTCTCTGAGGGGAAACCATACTGCTGGTGCAATTCCCCAGTCAAGGGCAGCTAAGGACAGTATCTGCGGTCACACAGATGAAGCGGATGTGCACCTGGCATGTCAACATGCATCTTGGTAAGGCACTCGCAGTGCAAGAGCTAAAATCAGAAAGAGAAGGGAGTCATGTAGCTATAAATGAATAATATGTTTTATTTTAAAATTTGATGATGCCTTATAACTTTAAATATTTAGAAATGCAGTCTGCCAGGTTCCGTTTCTACTTTTGCCTTAGGCTACATAAAATAACTTTCACAGTTGCTTCCATAAATCATTCTGTGGGTTTACAATGTATTCCCACAATTTTTATTTCCTAATTTTAGGACTAATTATTGTTAAATATTTTACCCTGGGGAAGAAAATACACAACTATATACTGAAATAGTATTTGAATTCTTTGGTCTGGCAAAATCCTAATTTCTTCTCCATTATTATATACCACCTGCTGTGCACTTGCTACACTGCAGCCAGCTAACCAATGTGTATAAAGTCTATATTTTATACTGAGGCAGTGTTGCTTGATAGATACAGTCCTGTCCTCACATAAACTTGAAATATAAAAATTTATAAATTTTTTTCCTTCGGTAGCTAAATATACCTCCCCCCTTTTAAAAATACTGAACGGAAAAGAGTAGTATGAAGATTATGTAGTTAGCATTTTATACTTTAAATCATCTGTGTACTGGGTAATGATTTTGTGTATTATCTGTAGATAGCATAGAATACTATTTATCAACAGAATAAAATAAAACTAGTTAAGTCACTTTAAGCTTGAATGAGAAATGTGAAGAGAGTGAAGTATATACTACACACTGGCATTTGTACAACTGGCAGTGTGGTAAGTAGCAGCAAGCTCACCTAAATATCTACTTCCGGTAGACTAATAACATGAGATGATAAACAGAGCAGGCATGTCAGTTTATCCACTTTTTTCATTAACCTCAGACTACCACTTTTATTCTCCAGGGCCTCTCAACATCAGAAGTTCTTTATGTTCTACAAACACCCAAAGAAAGTAGAAAATCTACTATACATATTTTATGTTAGAAGGAGAATTATTTTAGTTATCCATCTGACTAAAAATAATGTCTAAATCTCAACACAAAAATATGCTCAAAAAAATCACAATTATCACCATTTCCTACATTACATAGTCTTTTTGTTCCAAGATTGTGCTTTCATATCTCTTTGTTTTTTGTTTTTGTATCAAGACTCTGCTACATGTCAAATAATACATAAAAATATCTCATAGTCATCTTAATACTTTTGCTGACTGTGGCATCAAGGCTACAAAATGGGGAGGGGATTAAACAGAGTGCAAGGGGGCACAATGGACTTGCCTGACGAACCAAGGTGTTGGAGCCAAGACCGAGACGCAGGCTGTGGATGCAGCTCTTACATGTCTAACCACTATGTTCTATTTCTCAGTGGAATGAAAGTTTTAGATGAGAAGGGGTGGAGGGCAGGAAATGACACATTCCTCCAACTTGGTATTAAGCAATATTCACTAAATTTCCAAGTATTTTATGCTTGTTCATGAAATAGGTGTTTTGTTCAAGATTAAATTGCACAGCAAAAACAGCATTGAGCAAGAAATAATAATGGTTTCTACTTTCCACCCCAAAGCATTTCCTAACCAAAGGTTGAAAACACTTTTCATCCATCACTGAAAAATTGCTCCTTTCAAGTAAATAATGCTAACGTTTATTAATACCTAATAGCCACAGACAGGACAGCATTTTGAAATTCAAGAGTAATTTGAAGTAATCAGAATATGAAGAGTTACCATATTTCAAAATATGTTATTCAGCACCTTGCACATCATAATTCATCAATGTTGATTGCTGCTAATGCCAGAACGGTGAGGTAGACCAATGGAACTTCTTTTCTTTTGTATTGCTGTGTGTGTGTGTGTGTGTGTGTGTGTGTGTGTGTGTGTATGTGTGTGTGTGTAGGCCAGACATGCGGGGATGGTGGGGGGGGGGGAGGTGAGAGGATTCACCTGAGACAGAGTGGGGAGCACTGAAGGCGGATTGACTGAAATACACTGCTGAGGGGAGCAGGGCAAGGCAGGAGAGGTCTGGTGCGCCATGTGGGTTAGCTCTCTGGCCAGGGATGGAACTCAGGCTGTAGAGGTGGACAGCACTGAGACTTAACCCCTAGGTCACCAAGGGGGCCCTATTTTTTTTTATTTTTATTGAAGTAAAATTACCTTGTAACACCGTATATGATTCAGATATATAAGATCATGCCTCTTCAGATTTAAGTTATCACACATTAATAGTGAATACAAGTTTCTAAAAAAAAAAAAATCTAAAAAAAATTAATTTCTGAGGATTTTAAGATGTTAGCTTTAGAAAGCTCTCTAAAACTCATTGTCATTGACATAGCCTTTGGCCCTTTCCTACTCTGTGGCATTCAGTTGACCATTATTTCCACAAGTGTGCCTACCTTAACCTATATTCTAACTCTGCTCTGACCTAAAATTTTACTCTGTCTGTGTTCTTGAAGAATAAATGACTTTTTATCATAACATTTAAATGTTGGTGCACTTAAATAAACAAAGCAGATTCATGATTAAGAGGTAGTCTTGCACTTTGTCTAAAAATCACCTTACGATAAGTAAGCAAGTTTTTAATATGACCCAATATTTTTATGCTATGTTTACTATTAATGCAGATGATTGAATTTTTTGAATAATATTTTCTTTTTTTATATTTTTCATTGGTATTATTGTTTTGGCACTTAAGACTCTGAATGGTAAGGTGAAAAGAAGAATTGTAGCAGAAAAATCTTAATTTTCTTTAAATTATTTAGCACATTTTTTCTCCCAAACACTGAAATTTGAAAATATACTTCACAAATTTTACTATTTTTTTTTAAAAAAAAATAGCTCTTTTTCAGTTTGTTTTCATGTACTGTGCTAAGATATGTGCTTTTATACTTTTGATTGGGAGTATTGGGAAAATCACTTATCCTATTTGAAAGAATAAGCTACCTGAAATCTCTGTTTCATGAGAGTACAATACAAACAATTTTTAACTGACCAAATTTTATATAATCATATTGAGACATAAATTTCTAACATAAGTAAAATAAAACAAAATATGTGACTAGAGTGGCAACTAATCTGTTGCAAAGGGTAACTAATCTTTTCTGAGAACGTGGATTCTCTTCCCTTAGTCCAGGCTATTTACAAACAGAATAAAAAGTAACACTTTCTAACTTAATAAAAAGCAAAAAGTGCAACATGTCTCTGCTGACATACTAGTACAAGAACTCTGCCCCAGGAATTTATTCTCATTCCTCCCCTTGTTGTATAAAGAAGAGGGAAAAAAATTAGACATGATTCTGTACTTGTGTGTGTAACAGGTAACAAGCTGATGTTTTGCATTCTTTCCTGACCTCAACCTTAAATGCTCACATATTTTCACTCCCTACTTTCACTAAATTTTTCTTTGATAGTAGGACTCTCTTCTGAGAATCCTGCTTATTCTTCCTTCCAGTTTATATGAAACTCAGAGGACTTTTCCTGATTCCTATAATTGGATCAGGTTCTTCTGCCACTTATTCCCTAAATTCTTTTAATTTCTTCACCATAAATCTCATCACATGCTAATGCTACTAGTCTACTGATTAATACTATTGTTAACTATTAGTAATTTCCAAGGGATTAAAGATCCCATACCTCAGTGTCTAATCTGTAGTATGTGCTCCATAAATAACATGTTGATTTATAGTGAGGGTAATTGTAGTGGTTCCCACTCACCCTAGATAATCTCATCTTTTTTTATTCATGTATTTAAATTATTACCTATATAATGGGCACTCCCAACTCTCTGTTTATCAGTTTTTTTCTACCAAGTTTCAGACAATTATATCCAACTGCAAGGGGGACAAAGACCAGTGTGAAGTTCCCAAGTTTCTACTTTTTATTTTGCCACTAATTCTATTCATTATATTTTACTGATAAATTCAATTTAGATTAAGTTGTCATTTTGAGTAGATTGTCCTTAATTTCTCTAATCTTTCAGGCTCTTCATCTTTAAAGGGAGAGGAAGGAAAGTTTAAAAGAGCTAATATATGCACAGGGTTTAAACCATACCTTACATATAGTTAATTTGGAATAAATGTTAATTATTATTATCACATCACTAATTCTGCTGTTGTTGCTATAACTGATGTAATTACTATTCTACTAGACAAGATATGTTTCCTCAACTATTCTATACTAACGCTAAGAAAAAGTATCAAAAACTGAATGCTCTATTTCAATATTGCCCAAACTTTCTTTTCTTGTATTTTCCTTCCTAATTCACCTAGTTCATTTTATCACTTTTGATCCAATAATCTATGCAGATACTTGCAAGTCACATTTAACTTGTCTTTTTTAAGTCAACTGCCAACTTACACCCAAACCTTTCTTTTGATGCCTTAAGAACATCTCTTATACCTCCTCCTATCTGTCCTCACTGCTTCTGTCCCAGACAGGTCGTTACCAGCACAATTGTTTCCTAATCCAGCTTAATGCTTTCAGCCTCCTATCTCTGTAGTACATTCATGTTCCTTCAACAAATCTTCATCAAGCAACTATTTGCCAGACACTACTTCATAGGTTTAAAGTGTGTCAGTAAATAGGGGCTTCCCTGATGGCACAACAGGTTAAGTCTCAGCACTATCAAGCTATTCACAGCCACTGCAGCATGAGTTTGATCCCCGACCAGGGAGCTTCCCACATGGTGCAACAGACCTCTCCTGCCTTGCCCGCTGCTCCCCTCAGCAGTGTACTTCTGTCCATTTGCCTCTTCTGCTCCCCACTCTGTCTCTCGTGAATCCTCTTACCACCCCACACCTCTGGCCTACACCCCAGTTCTTGTATGCATAAATAAATAAGTCTTTAAGGAAATAATATGTATCAGTAAATAAATGGGGGATGGGGAAATTCATTAAATTTTCATGAATTTTTTCAATAAGAAGAATCACCACACTGACCACCACAAATAAGTAAATTATCTAAAACTTTAAAAGGTAAAAATACCCCAAAAATAAAAGGTAGAAAATTATGGAGTAGGGTGGGCAGTTGCAATTTTACAAAGGATAGATTTTGAAGTTTCCTTGGTAGGATGGTATGAATAGGAATATATGAAAGAAATTTTGAGTAAGCATTGCGGAACATTCTAGAAAGAGGGGTTATTAAATGGGGTTTATTTGATGTGATGAAAAACTAGCAAAGAGGTCACTGAAGTGGAGAGAACAAAAGAGAGAAGTGTAGAATAAGGTTAGAAAGGTAATCATGCACAAGGCACTTTGGAGATTTTAGGCCATTGTAAGGATATTTCCTTTCACTCTAAGTGAAGCAGGAAACCATTGTAGAGTTTTGTGCACAGAAGAGACATGAGCATTGATGAGCACTTTTTCAAATGCCTATGGGCCATCTGTATATCTTCTATGTAGAAGAGTCTACTTAGTCTTTCAGTCTTTTTTTTTTAAGATTTATTTTTTTTTGCATACAAGCAGGGATGCAGGCTAGAGGTGTGGAGCGGTGAGAGGGTGCACCAGAGACAGAGTGGAGAGCAGAACCGTCAGATTGACTGAAGTACACTGCTGAGGGGAGCAGCTGGCGAGGCAGGAGAGGTCTGCTGCGCCATGTGGGAATCTCCCCTGGCTGGGTATCGAACTGGTGCCACAGCTGCAACTGCTCCACAGTGCTGCTGCGCTTAACCCGTTGTGCTGCCAGGGAGGCCAGTCCTTCAGTCCTTTAATGATTTAGTATTTTTCTTGCATTTTCTTGAGTTGAATGAGTTATTGGCCAATCTTGGTTATTAGGTCCTTATCAGATGTATGATGTGCAATTTTTTCTCCCATTCAGTAGGGTTTTTTTTGTTTTGATAGTTTCATTTGGTGTGTAGAAGCTCTTTAGTTTGATGTACTCATCATGTATTTTTGTTTCTGTTTCCATAGCTACTGGAGTTTAGTCCCCAAAGACAACTCTAAAGTCAAGGTCTCAGAGTGTTTTCTTCTATATATTTTATGGTTTCATGTTTTCCGTCCAAGTCTATAATCTATTGACACAATATGCAATTGTTTCAATATTTCTTTCATTCAACGAATCTATTCATCATTTCACATATTACAGTCTAATTTTTGCAGACCATTTGTTGAAGAGACTTGATTTTCTTCAATGTATATTCTTTCCTTTGTCACAAATTAGCTCTTTATATCAATGTGCATTTTTTCTGGGGCTCTCAATTAAATTCCATTGGCCTGTGTGTCATTTTTATTCCACTATCATACTGTTTATATTACTATAGTTTTGAAGTCTGAGAATGTGATTCATTTCTTCTATTTTGTCACAATGGCTTTGGCTATCCAAGGATCCCTTGTGATGGCATATAAATTTGATAATTTTTGTTCTATTTCTTCATAGAGGCCATTGAAACTTAGACAGGGATTACATTGTACATGAATATTGCTTTGGGAATATGGGCGTTATTGATATGTTAAATCTTCCAGCTCATGAAGCAGGGAATTATTTTATTTTTTTATTATTCATATATTTTACATTATTGTGTATTCCCCATAGGTTACCCACCACAGTTCACCTGTGAGCCGTCACCATAGTTTCTTGTGTTCTTTCCTCCCCCCTTTTGAGCCATTATCCTCTCCCTCCCTTGCTGAATGTCCCTTTCTTATTTGGTTCCCCTATTTTCCTGTTATAGTGAAATCATTCGATACTTTTCTTTTTCTTTCTGTTTTATTTCACTGAGCATAATCCCTTCTAGCTCCATCCATGTTGCTGCAAATTGCATGTGTTTATCTTTTTTGAGTGGTGAATAGTATTCCATTGTGTATATGTACCACATCTTCTTGATCCAGTCATCTATTTGGGGGCATCTGGGTTGTTTCCATATTTTAGCTATTGTAAACAATGATGCAATAAACATTCAGGTTCATGTTATCTTTTTTAATTAATGTTTTTTTTTTCCTTTGGGTAAATTCCCAGAAGTGGTATTACTGGGTTGTAGGGAAGCTCCATTTTTAGCAGTTTGAGGAACGACCATATGGCTTTCCATAGTGGTTGGACCAGTTTGCATTCCCACCAGCAGTGTAGGAGAGTTCCTTCTCCACATCCTTGTAAACATTTGTTGTTTCCTGGGCCTCCCTGGTGGCGCAGCAGTTGAGCGCCGGGCTGTGGAGCTGTCGTCAGTGCACAATGTGAGTTTGACGCCCAGCCCGGGGAGAATCCCACATGGTGCAGCAGACCTCCCCTGCCTCGCCCCCTGCTCCCCTCAGCAATGTGTTTCTGATCTGCCTGTTCTGCTCCCCACTCTGTCTCTGGTGACCCCTCTTGCCGCCCCACACCTCTGGCCTGTACCCCAGCTTGTATGTATGAATAAATAAACCTTTAAAAAAAATGTGTTGTTTCCTACTTTTTAATACATGCCATTCTTGCTGGTGTACGGTGGTATCTCATTGTGGTTTTTATTTGCATTTCCCAGATTATGAGAGATGTTGAACATTTTTTCATATGCCTGTTGGCCATTTGCATTTCTTCTTTGGAGACGTGTCTTTTAAGTTCTTCTGCCCATTTTTTGACTGAATTTTTGCTTTGTTTTTGTTGAGTCGTGTGAGTTCTTTGTGGATTTTTGTGATCAGTCCCTTGTCTGTTGTATGAAGTGCAAAAAACTTTTCCCAGTCAGTAGGCTGTTTCTTTGTTTTGATTAATGTCTATTTTGCTGTACAGAAGATTTTTAGTTTGATGTAATCCCATCTATAATCTTTTCCTTCATTATCTTTGCTTTGAGGATGTGTTGTTAAAAATGTTCCTAAGATGTATGTCATGTATTGTTTTGTCTATGTTTTCTTCTACGTTTTTTACAGTTTCAGGTCTTATGTCCAGGTCTCTTATCCATTTTGAGTTGGTTTTCATTCATGGCATGAGGTAGTAGTCTAGTTTCATTTTTCTGCAGGTAGTCATCTAGTTTTCCCGGAACCATTTGTTGAACAAACTGTCCTTTTTCCACTGCATATTCTTTGCACCTTTATCAAAGATTAATTGTCCATATATGTGTAGAATGATTTCTGGGTTTTCTATTCGATTCCATTCATCTGTGTGTCTATTTTTCTTCCAGTACCATGAAGTTTTAATTATTATGGATTTGCGATATAGTTTGAAGTCTGGGAGGGTGATACCACCATTCTCCTTTTTGGTCAGGAGAGCTTTGGCTATTCGAGGTTTTTTTGTGATTCCAAATGAACTTTATCAGTATTCATTCTACCTCTTTGAAGAATGTCATTGAGATTTTTATTGGGATAGTGTTGAATCTGTAAATTGCTTCAGTAGTATGACCATTTTGATAATGTTAATTCTTCCAATCCATGAGCAGGGATGTCTTTCCATTCTTTGTGTCTTCTATATCTTTTAATGATGTTTCATAATTTTCTTTCTGTATGTTCTTTGCTTCTTTTGTTAGGTTTATTCCCAGGTATTTGATATTTTTTGTTTGTTCTGATTGCAAAAGGGGTGGTTTTCTTGATTTCCTCTTCTTCGGATTGATTGTTTGCATATAGGAAGGCTACTGACATTTTGTGTGTTGATTTTGTATCCTGCTACTTTACTAAATTGATTGATTGATTAGTGTTTCTGTGGAGTATTTTGGGTTCTCTGCCACATCTAGTTCCCCCTACATTGTTTGACATAGTCACGATTGTGGGTGAAGCAGGCTTCAAGGAAGTTCCCTTCTTGGAGAATGGGTGTGCTATCTCTACTCTTGCCAATCTAAAACTACAAAGACATAATTGATTGACACCGGTCACCAAGGATCCTGTTACATAGCTGGACTAAAAACATTGGGAACTGTAGGCCTGCATTATTTGCTAGCTTGCTATGTGTTTTTTGATGTAAATGAGGCTTTGATGTTTCTCTGATGCCCAATAGTCGCATCAGCCTTTATTTGTAGAAGGACAGGTCTTAGGTCACCTTTATAATTAATCATAGACAAATGTTCTTATTAATCATTATGATAATCTCTTGTATTCTTACTAAAACCTTAGTTACATAGCTTCAAAAGCACATATCCATCTTCTGAAAAATGTTGTGATCAGCAAGTTTCTGTGTAATCAATGTTATTATAAACAAAATGTACTCCCTCAATAGCTGTTACCCGTGAACTGATACCTAAGGAAAAATATGTACTGTTAGTATAATCAAAACATTCTTTGTAATCCAAAGCAAGACAACCTAAGGAGGAGTTAGTAATAATCAGCCTATTTCTAGCTACTTGTAAAAGAAACATCTCTTTACTGGCACCTGCACAACTGCTTTGTGCCTCACACTACCGAGACAAGTACTGGGCTGTTTCAGTTAATGATAAAAATGTCTTTGACAAGTCACAGACCACCATACAAAACATAATGAATTGCTTCTTTTCCTTACCCCCTTTTTGCATTTCCTGGCAACCAAATACCAGCCATGACCTCTAGACCACAATAAACAGTATATTCAAAAGAAAAGTTAATCTTTATCTAACTTTTATGTACTAACAAAGTATGTACTTTTGTCTTAAACATGTCTTGCTTCTGTAAACTATGTAATCTTCATTATTTGTTAAAATTATGCTTACTTGCCAACTTTTTTAATATAAAATCCTGCCACCTGAGCAATAAAGTGGAGAAAAGCTTGATCACACTTTCTGGAGTGTGCTGTCTCTCACTCCCCTTTCCCTTCCCCCAACTCGCCGATGCCTTCCCCACCCCTCCTCGGAACGGACAATAACTTTGCCTGGAGTGGTCTCCGGCAGTTCTCTATGTATATTACCATATCATCTGCAAATAGTGATAGTTTTTACTACTTCCTTCCCTATTTGGATTCCTTGTATGTCTTTCTCTTGTCTTATTGGTCTGGCTAGGACTTCCAGTATTATATAAAAAAGCAGTGGTGACAGTGGACATCCTTGTCTTGTTCCAGGTTTCAGGGGAAAGGCTTTCAGCTTTTAACCATTGAGAATGATGTTGGCTATGGGTTTGTCATATTTGGCCTTTATCATTTTGAGGTATGTTCCTTTTATCCCTAGAATTTTGAGGACTTTCATCATAAATGGGTGTTGGACTTTGTTGAATGCTTTCTCAGCATCTGTTGATATGATCATATGGTTTTTATGTTCCTTTTTGTTGATGTTTCGATTACATACATTGATTTTCTAATGTTGAATCATCTTTGCATCCTTGTGCCCCTGGAATAAATACCACTTGGTTGTGGTGAATTATCTTTTTAATGAATTGTTGGATTCTATTAGCTAAAATTTTATTGAGGTTTTTTTGCATCAGTGTTCATTAGAGATACTGGCCAGTAGTCTTTTTTTTTTTTTTTTTGCATTGTCCTTGTTTGGTTTTGGTATTAGGGTAATGTTGGCCTCATAAAATGTATTTGGTAGTAATCCTTCCTTCTCAATTTTTTGAAAAAGTTTGTGTAGCATAGACACTAGTTCATTTCTGAGTGTTTGGTAGAATTCATTTGTGAAACCATCTGGTCCTGGGCTTTTGTTTTTGGGGAGGGTTTTGATTACTGTTTCAGTTTCACTGCTTGTAATTGGTCTGTTTAGGTGTTCTGTTTCTTCTTGATCTAGCTTAGGATGTTTGTATAGTTGTAAGAATTTTTTCATCTCTTCTAGATTGTTGAACTTGTTCATTGTAGTATCTGACTATTCTTTTGATTTCTGCTGTGTTTGTTGTAATTTCTCTTCTCTCATTTATGATCCTATTTATTTGTGCTTTTTCCCATTTTTCTTTGTGAGCCTGGATAGAGGTTTGTCTATCTTGTTTATTTTTTCAAAGAACCGTCTTTTGGTTTTGTTGATCTTTTAGAATTTTTTTTAACTTCTATTTCATTTATTTCTCCCTTGAGTTTTATTATTTCTTTTCTTCTGCTGGCTTTTGTACTCTTTTGTTGTTCTTTTTCCCACTAACTTCCTGTATGTCCATTTTCATATCCTTCTTTATGTTCAAGACATTTTCTTCAATTATCTCCTTGAATATTTTCTTGGTTCCTTGGTCTCTCTCCTCACCTTCTGGGACTTCTATGACTCTTCTATTTCCTTTCCGCATGGTGTCTGATAGTTGTCGAAGTGTTTCTTCATTCTTTTTTCTTTGTACTTCTCCTTCATTTTCCTTTTTGGTTCCTTTTATGTCTGTATCTTTGAGAGTACTGATTCGTTCTTCCATTTCTTTTTTTTTTTTTAAAGATGAGAAAATTCAAGCCCAGAGAGCTTTTTTTTTTTTCAGATTTATTTATGTATGCATACAAGCTGGGGTACAGGCCAGCGGTGTGAGGTGGCGAGAGGGTTCACCAGAGACAGAGTGGGGAGCAGAACAGGCAGATCAATGAAAATACACTGTTGAAGGGAAGAGTGGGGGAGGGAGGAGAGATCTGCTGCACCATGTGGGAATCTCCCCAGCCGGGTGTCGAACTCGCGTCACTGCTGCTGACAACTCCACAGCACAGCACTTAACCACTGCACCACCAGGGAGGCCCCTGTTTCATCCTTCCATTTCATCAATTCTGTTTTCACTGCTTTTTCCAGAGTTCTTTAGGTCCTCCAATGATCTTATAATCTCCTGCATTTCTTTCATTTCCTTCTCTAAGGACTCAGTTTTATTGTTCTGATCATTAATTATTTTTCTCATATTCTTTTCCTTTTCCTCTTCTATATGTTTTTTTTTAATTATTATGAACATTTTAAATTCTTTATCTGTCAGTGAGAGAAGCTCGTCTATGTCATTGTTGTGTTCTGGTGGCTGATATTTTTGTGTGTGCCGTGACCTTTCCCTGTGGGCTTTCTTGGTTATTTGTGGTTTTTCTTCTCCCTGTTGTTTGTCTTTTGATTTGTTCTACCCCTTGGGACACTGTGCCACTGATGTTGGCAGGCATCTCTTCAGAGTGTTCCTTTTGTGGTGTCTGGAACTGGTGGTCCTACCAGGCTCACCCCTATTAGTCCAGGTGTAGTGTTGCTGTAAATATGTTGGTGTGCCCTATCTCTGAGGGCCCCTTCCCTCTGTATTTGTTCCATTCCTGAGGAGGGTCCTGTGGTCTTTAATCCCCCTGGCTATGGTTCTGTACAGGTTTGTACTTGACCTGTGTTCTTCCCTAGGTGTCCCCTCTCTCTAATTTTATTCAGGTTGGGTGGGGGAGGTCTTGCGGGTCTTATTCCAGCCCCTTGCAGCCCTGGTCTGGTTGGTGTGTGGGATCCACTCCTGCCCCACAGGTGTGGGGTGCTGTCTTGCTGCTCCAGGTACCAATGGGTCACTTCTGCCCCATGTGAGTGCTGCACAATGGCCTGTTGTTCTGTAGTTCTGGGCTCCAGGGGATCCACTCTGGCCCAGAGTGTGTGCTGCCCATTGGCTGTTTCTATAGTTGGGGGTGGGGACCTGCTCCCTCCCTGCCAGTGAGTGTGCCAAGTAGCTATTTCGAACCCTGGGGGCAGGGAGCCTGGTTGCTGTTTCGAGCACCTGGGGTGGGGAGGAGTCCGATCCCTCTCTTTGCTCATGTGGCGCACTTCCCTGCTGATCTAGACATAGGAGTCACACTTTCTCTGTGCATGTGGCACTGGCTCTCCTGCCAGCCTGTTTGTTTGTGGTGGTGGAGCCCACAGTCACTCCATTTCTGTGTGGGGGTGGGGGTGGGAATGGTCGTGTTTCTTTTTTTAAAAAAAGAGATTTATTAATTCACGCATACAAGCTGGGGTACAGGCCACAGGTATGGGGCAATGAGAGGGCTCACCAGAGACAGAGGGTGTTTCTATTCCAGATCCACCAGGGTTGTGGTATCCTTGTGCCTGTAAGGGCAGCTTCTGCCCTGAACTTCTCAGTTCCAAAAGCCCCTGTAATTACTTTGGACTTAGGTCAATTAGAGTTTTTCCTACTGCTTTCAGTCGGGCTGATGCTCCTGGTCTGTGAGCTGATTATCGTTATCTGGCATTGTTTATCTTTGGTATCCATTTGTTTTATGTGCACGGAGTCGATGAGCCCAGCATCTTTACTCTGTCACCATCTTCCTTCTTCTCCCTATATATTTAATTTTAACTCCATATGTAATTTTATGTATTTCCTCTCTCTTAGTACAGCATATATATATTTGATGTTATAATTTTTTTGGCATTTTAAAATTTATGTAACATTACAAAGTGATAATATCAAATTTTATGTGGGCATTCCACTTTTGGACTTTATAAAAATCATGACCCTATGATATAATCCTTTTTATATGAAACAATGTTATAGATGTGGTATCTTCTTTTTTTTAAGGATTTATTTATTATGCATACAACAACTGGGATGTAGGCCAGAGGTGTGGGGTGGTGAGAGGATTCATCAAAGACAGAGTGGGGAGCAGAACAGGCAGATGGACAGAAGTACACTGCTGAGGGAACCAGCAGGCGAGGCAGAAGAGGTCTGCTGCACCATGTGGGAAGTTCCCTGGCCAGGGATCGACCTCGTGCTGCAGTGGCTGTGGATAGCTTCATAGTGCTGTGACTTAACCCACTGTGCCACCAGGGAGGCCCAGATATGGTCATTTCTAAGAGATGGTAAGCATGAGATGCTGCAGAACAAGTATATACAATAAAGTATATTTAGAATATAGAGTGAAATCTTTACTTTATATACTTGGTGCCTAAGGAGTGTTAATTATTTCTACAACATTAATTATTTTTAAATAAAATAACAGCTGTGTAGTGAACACATTTGTGTATAAAGCTCTTCCTAAATTTTAAATTATCATCTAGGCATAAATTCCCAGAAATGTGTTACTAAATCAAAGGGCCTGAACATTTTGAAGCCTTTTGATAAAAAATGGCAAATTGCTTTCCTAATGAGCTGTCATGAGTAAGTTCTTGAGGAAAATAGTAAGCAATTGAACCAGAAAGAAATAAGCTCATCACAAATTTAAATAAACTTGGCTCATTAAAGTTCATTCTAAATAATTATGTTTAACTCTTTCCAGTCTTTTCTCTCTAGGAAAACTAAACTAGCTAATAATCCCAAAGGAATACCCTAAATATAATATATATAATAAGACTTCATTTTTTTTAAAATAACAACATATGCTTTAATCCTTATTATATAAATATGCATTTAACCTCGTTGAATTTTAATATACACATGGATATATTTCCAGTTATAAAAGAGTCATGCAATAGCTTTTAATATTTTTGTTTCAAATGTGAAATACAAATGGATATCATCTTTAATGTGACACAGAATATGTTTTCATATTTATTTAATTTCTTGATTTAAGTTCTCCAAAATTAAACTCAGTGAACATATTCTTTAAACAGTGACAAATTATAGACTGATTAAGACAAACTTTGTTTAGAGTATAAAATAATTGAATATTTCTTTTCTTTTTCCTGTTCTGATAAAATATAATTATCAAAAAATTCAAATCATTACATAGATATACTTACTGTCTGTTTATTTTCACTTACAAATAAGGATATATGTAATATTATTTTATCTTACCTATTTTATAATATATGCATTATATAAGTATATCCCAGAATATTAAAATGAGATTGTGCTTTTGTACATATGTGTATATGTGTATATATACAGAAATTATGTCTCTATATACATTTAGATGTATATATACACACACACACATATCCTAGAGTATATTCCAGTATTCCCAAGTATATCCCCAGATTGTTAAAATGAGAATGTCTACAAATTTATGTGTCTATATATGCATGTATATCCATATCCACATCCATGCATTGGTTATATCTTATAAAATTTCATATATTGATATTGAATATAATATATATGAACATATAGGAAATTTTATTAACATGTACTCTCTGTCTAGTTAAAACAGTTCTAAGGACACTCAACAAATATTCATTGAATACTTCCTATATGCCCATATACTTATATGGAACCATGGATATAAAACTGAAAAAGGAGAAAAAATTCTTTCCTTCACAGAACATATATTCAATTGAGGGGGACAGGCAATAAAAAAGATAGATGAGGCAAATACAGAATGTGCTAAGAGGTGATAAGTGCTAAGGAAATAAAAATAGAAGGTGATAAAAAATTGAGGGGTGGGTTGCACGTTTAGTGTAAACATACAGTTTTTGCAAATTGGTCTCATTCACTAAACCATAGTTAACTGTCTTTTCTCAAGGAGATTATAATTTAGAATCTATACATTAACTCAATAATTATGATTTTTTACAAGTATCATTATTCACTGTAATGTAAGTATGGTGAAACAATATTTTTATTTAGGAAAAGCATTTTGGAAGTTAGACAGCTTGTTAGTAATTTTCACTTGCATTGCATCTATTATCCTTGTACGTTTCAACAAATTAATCCATCTCTTCCGGAATTTGACTATTTCCTTTAAATAGACAAACTTAATATTTCTAAAGGTTTATTTTGCATTTACAAGATATTCTAAGAGTACAAATTTAAATATGTTAAAGCAGTTATTTTATTAGCTCCCAGAAGAAAAGAAAAACTAATAAGATCAAGATTAATATGGACTTTAGAAACTGTGTAATTCACAGTACTATCAGGATGAAGTAAACTGAACATTTGTTTGATATCTGCTCTATCCAACTAAACCCACATGATATAATGCTGGAATCTAAGAAGTCAGAGATAGAGTTTGACACAAATGAAAATTGTTAAAGAATTATGACCTGAAAACTTCATAGCTCTTGTGGGTAGTTTTGTAAAATTACCAAGCTGTTTTACATTCTACTTAAAGTGCATGACCTCAGGGGAAAAAAATTCATTAATACAGCAAAAAGTTGAGAAGAAATATAATTTTAGGAGGAAGGTTTACATATTTAGTGAGCATTGTTAATGAATAGCAGAATATAATATTTTTCTCTACCTAAAATTCCACACTAAGAAATTGTAATGCTATGACAAATTGTTATTAATACTATGTTGTTCTATGACACAAACTGAGAGATTTAATTTTTAACCATTATTCAAAAACCAGAGTGATTGTATTATGTGTGAACACAGTGAAAGAAACTCAGCGCCAATAATTTGGGACCATAAAATTCTGGATAAAAAATGTGAAATTACTCTGTACAAAAGCAAAACTAGTTCTTAAATAAGTATGTTAAGTACAAATCAGCCTTTGAGAGATAGTCCCAGTCTTTGAGAACTAAGAAATATAAAAAAAGACAGAACATATGACTAGAAAAACAAAGAACAGGGACCAATTTTGATCAAGACTAAAAATGGGTAGTTATATTCTATGGCCAGTATAATTCCATGTTAGATTGTGATGAAAATTGCCAATATTTTGCTATTCTTTGGCTCTGTGTAATATAGCAGTGCTTCCTAAGACCATTACTGGGGAAAGCATCAAAGCAGTTAACTAGGAGATTTCTATAGAACATTGAATAAAAACATTGAGTAAGAACAGTAGAAATGCCACTACCATTTCTTAGCTCTGTGTCCTTCAACAAGTTAACTTCTTCAAGCCTTAACTTTCTCCTCAATTATTAGAAGAAATGTCATCTTCCTCTTATTGGCTATGTAGCCATTTATTACAAATCTCTGAAAATGGATATATACTTATTTAAGACATTCCAAGCCAGAAAAATATAGATTTTTTGATAAGACATAATTTCACTATACACGTGCGCGCACACGCGCACACACACACACACACGTTATATATACATATAATTTATTTAATTTGGACTTCTTACAAAAATGAATAACCATACTGTTTTGTGTTAATGCTTTCTAAATTCTGCTTCCAAATGTGACTTAACTGGACTTTCCCCCAACACAAGGAGAATAACCTATTTTAAATCTACACACTGAACACATCTTTTGCTCTTCCACACTTTACATTCCTTACCTCAGCTGGTCCTGACCTTTGCCCTCTTCCAACCTGTGGCTTTTTATTACTTCCTTTCACTTAGCTTGGCTTCTCTCTCAAACTACATTCCTCTTTGGCATAACTTCTCACCACTTCCTCACCTCACATTAAATTGCTTCTCACAAAATCAACTTCACTTTTTCCCATACGTCTTTGACTTTTCTATGCAAAATTAGAAATGATTTCCTTATTACCTCACTTAAGTCCTCTTTTCAGTACTCATGCTCTTTGACACTGCTACAGGATTTAATAATTTTGGAAATTTACTCCTCCCATGGGGACTGCAGCAATAAATAAAACTAAAGCAACATTCACATAGAAGAATGAACAAAACTAAAAACTTTAAAATTGTCTTAAAATGTCAGTGAAACTTCTCAAATAATTGCCAAATTCCAGGTGTACATTTCATATCAAATGTGAAACTGTATTTGTTCTCTCTCGCCTCCCATCAAAATCCTCAACAGCTGCCAAGGTCCTGCTCAAATGCCAGTTTTATCTATAAAACTTTTCATGACCCCACTAATCATTCTTTCTAAACGTTGTTACAGAAAATGCTAAAGTCCTTGTAAGAAAAGGAAGATAAGAATCTTAAGACTGTGCAATGGTTTTATAAATATTAAGCAATTCAACTTTGAATATTTGAAAAACTCTGGGTCTGTCGAATTTGGAGACAAGGATTTTAATGTGACCATTGTAATCATGGTCAAATTATCAATTTGAACTGAAGTTACATTGAAGACAAAGGCACTTTGGTTCTGATATTCTGAAATAGGTCTGTTAAGCAAGGAAATTTATGCTCAAGATGAATTAAAAATGAACTAACTATTATAAAATGTTGTAGTGTTAAAGCATGGTCAATTTCATTAGGAATAAGCTAAATTTCATTTTAAAGCTTTTGTTTAAAATTTAAAGACATTCATGCTAGTCTAATTAATTTCAAAATTTTTAATCAAGTTATTTAAGTATCACAGCTATCACCATTCACTAAAAGAAGTATTATGTTTAATAGAATATGGTATAATCGGGTCAAAACAAATTTTTACTTTGATAATAGACAAACTTGGGTGCAAGCCCTAGTTTTGCTACTTAATCATGTCTAATTTTTGGAATGTACTAGATATCCCTAATGCTTCTTTTCCTAACTTGCAAACAGGTGAGCATAACAATTCCTGCTTTTGGCGGTTGTTATGAAAGTTAAATGAGAAATAAGGTGAAGGCCAAGTTGGGTGACTCGAACATAAATGTTATCCTATTGTTTATTTTAATACATATATTTTTATTATTATTTATCTTTTACATTATTGTGTATTCCCTGTAGGCTACCTGTGGTGTGAACCATCACCATAGTCCTTTGTGCTATTTTCTTCCCCGTTTTAAGCCTTTATCCTCCCCCTCCCTTGCTATATATCTCTCTCTTATTCGGTTCCCCTATATTCCTGTTATAAGTGAAACCATTCAATATTTTTCTCTTTCTTTCTGGCTTATTTCACTAAGCATGATCTCATCTAGCTCCATCCATGTTGCTGCTAATTGCATGTGTTTGTCTTTTTTGAATGCTGAATAGTATCCCATTGCCTATATGAACCACATTTTCTTGATCCAATCATCTTCATCACACTAAAAAGTTTCTGTACAGCAAAAGAGACATTAACCAAAACAAACAGCCTACTGACAGGGAAAAAATGTTTGCACTCCCTGCAATAGACAAGGGGCTGATCACAAAGATCCACAAAGAACTCATATGACTCAATAAAAACAAAGCAAAAAATCCAGTCAAAAAATGGGCAGAAGAACTTCAAAGACACATCTCCAAAGAAGAAATGCAAATGGCCAACAGGCATATGAAAAAATGTTCAACGACCCTCATAATCAGGGAAATGCAAATCAAAACCACAATGAGATACCACATTACACCAGCAAGAATAGCACATATTAAAAAAACAGGAAACAACAAATGTTGACGAGGATGTGGAGAAAAAGGAACCCTCCTACACTGCTGGTGGGAATGCAAACTGGTCCAAACATTATGGAAAGCCAGATGGCGGTTCCTCAAACTGCTAAAAATGGAGCTTCCATATGACCCAATAATACCACTTCTGGGAATTTACCCAAACAACACAAAATCATTAATCTAAAAAGATACATACACCCCTATGTTTATTGCAGCACTGTTTACAATACCTAAGATATGGAAACAACCCAGATGCCTAAATGTTATCCTATTGTGAATATCTGTTACTATTATCAACTTCTGCTTCTAATATTATTTTCACTTACTATTACACTGGTCAACAAATTTTTACAAAAGTCATATTACTGAAATAAAATTAGTATTTCCTATCAATTTCTATGTACTCAACACGAATATGACAGTCAAATTCTAATTATGGCTCTAGTCTTTTTTGTAATCTGCAATAAATTGATGTTTACATCATAAAATGCATGCCAATGGCAATAGGCTTATGGTTAATACCTGTTAAAAAATCAAGTCATAGACTACTTAGATTTCTTCACTTGTCTCTTGTACAGCTGTTCAGGAATAGAATAGATGGAAGACGGTTTCCATTGTGCAAAAGCACAGCTTTAAGACTCAGTTTCGAAGAGTCTAGAAATAGTCTCCATTCTTGTGGGTCATGAGTGATTTCTAAGACATTCATGAGGCACTTGATATGGGAACAGAATACCAGAGTACTTTCCTTTCTGAAGAAAGGCCTCAACTCCTGGTGGCGCTTTCGATAGAAAGTAATTGTGACATCTTCTAGAAGATTCGATTGTTGGAGTCTTGATTCTACCTTGTTCTTGGATAAGTCCAAATCACGAACCAGGTCATTTAGTTCTTCCTGTGTTAGTCTGTGTGGTGTTGATAATGCACCACAGTGAAAATCTGGATCACTGCATGCTGATGGAAGAGGAGAAGAACAGGTCGGCTCACCCTTGTCTTCATCAGATGAATCAAGAGAATACTCTCCTGGAGGTTCTGGAATAGGAAGTCCCTCACCATGTGGGACTGGTCTCAGTGCTAACGGGATGTTTGGGTAGACTATTCTCGACTTCTTTTGCTTTGTTATTCCACTGGAAAGAAGAGGAACCAAGCAAAAGTAACAGTCTTTTATGTGGTTGCTTGGCTCTCTCCACACCATGGAGACTGCAAATGGTGGCATTGATAGTCTTTTGCCGTTACCCACTGTGAAAGCTGCGTTGTACATGTAGCAGAGCATACATACGGGCCCAAGGCTTGTCTTGGTCACCACCCTTGCATCACAAGTCAAGATGATAAGCCTTCTTCACTTAAGAAGTGATACTTTTCTTCTGGTTGGCAAATGTCACTTCCCCACAAATAAAGCAGAAATTGTCCACACTATTAACACACTTCCGAGGCATTACTATTCTTTATTGTGCTTAAATGGATAAAATAATAACAGTTCTATGGAACAGTAGCACAAAGTCTGAAATATTTTCACTGCTTAACCTTCCGACAGGGCTTTCTATAGTGCACTGCTAGCGTCAGCTTACTTCAGCAGCCGCCTGGCAGTAGTATGGCATTGCATCAGAAAATGATGCAATCAATTCTGGATGAGGTGTGCATGATGGTATCAGGCAATGTGGTGTAATATTACATCATTCTAGGCTGATTAAGGATGGTGTTGCAGTCCTACTGCATAAATTTACATGGTGAAACATAAAATGAATTATAAGAAATATCTTCAAAACGAGAGCTGATAAAAAATTTTCAGGGTTATGTAGCACACCAAGATACTACAAATTAGGGCCTTTTTAAGTCAGTAACGATCTCACTATTGACCAGTGTTATAATTCCCAATGTCTCACTTTACATTTGGATAACTTTTAATTTTCTTTCTAAGTATATGTATTGCGAATAAGTCTAGAATGAGTGTTTTCCTGAACTTTTCTAGTTGAGTAATTAAAGATTTACACACACACACACACACACACACACACACACACTATACATATCTTCATTATCATATATAAATAAAACTTAGCCTTGTTCTGTACAAATTTTTTGGTAATTTTTCAATAGTCTCTTGTGCAACTTTAGCTTCACTACAAAGATTCCACTTTTGAAGATCTCAACTAAATTGTCATTCTAAAAATCTCCTTAGACAATCTCTGATTAAAAGATTGGTACTGTAGTATGTAAAGGACACAGCTAGAGTTAGTTGCAAAGAGGTGCTCATTCCATATTTCATCACTTCTCCAGAGGACATTTGCAATGTCTTCTTAAGGGCCTGATTGCAGTTTATAAAGGAGATAATTCTAGGAAGAAAACACTTTGAAGCAATTCCTCTCTTCTCTTTCTCACCCCATGTTTTGTACCCACAAAATAACTTTATCTACAGCTTCAGTACAAGATCTTAGCATCAGGAATCATCTTGCTGCTTAAGTAAATGAAGCATTAAGGTTATGTTGTATTCCTGTGGGCTATCAGTGTTCAAATGGTGCCTGCTGCTTGAGATGGGTAGGATGGGTGCTTTGGAAGGGGATTGTGTGGGCATGCCGTAATGAATCTGTTTCAACTTTGAATGACTCCATATGCTCTTGCAAAGCCACCAATTCTTTCTCTTGCTTGTTTTCCTTTTCTTTTTAATGCCAAGATGAATTGATCTTGGATTGCTGCTCCAAACGCTGACACCACTAAATATGAAGGTGTCATTGTAAAATGAACCATTGAAAATTCTTAATAAGCAACCTTCACAGAGAGTTATAGTTTTTGACATTTAAATATAGACTTATCCCCGTGAGGGAAGCTTCCTTCAGTCCATGCATGTTAAGAGGAATAAGAAATAAAAAGTAATTTGATTGGTATTAAATGTATTTTATCCCTTGCTATACTGAACAATCATATTACATGACTTGTCCACTTCCATCTACCTGGAAAATTGGGAAAGGAATAATTTGAGATTAAGAACTTTTATCTCTGAAAGAATAGGAATGGTTTTATAGCTAACACTTGCAATGTTATCTGTACGAGATTTAAGACCTGACTTTCATGAAAACTTCCTTGAATTCAGTAGTGTCTGGGGAAAAAATGTAACTCATGCCACAAAAACTAAAATGTAAAGAGAATCTTTTCAAACTGATTCCTTTATCTAAAACAGTATAACCCAGGAACCCACTTTTAGATTAGTGTGAGTAATGCCTAGAAAACAATGTGATGGTTCTTAACTGATTTAAAAAAAGATACAAGAATTCAATCTATGATGATTATTACAATTTATATTATCTTGAGCACAAAAAATATAAACCATTTTGTTACATTCATGCTTATTAACATTTTTCATTTTACAAGTCCTGAATAAAAACTCCTCAATGGGTTTTGCGTTAAAAATACTCTGCAAAGCTTAAGATATACTGATTTATATTCTACAAAAGCAATTTTCATATTTAGAAGATGCATTAAGCAGCCTGACATAAAAATTGGTCTTATATTTCTAGCTGTAAGCAACTGCTAAAGTTCATTAATGAACTTTATTAAAGTTCCCAAAGAATAGTTATTCTATGTTACATTGCTTTGCTGATGCTTTATTAGAATTTATTATAAGCTATCTCAAAATGATAGCTTATAAATACAAACATTTATAAATTTTCAACTTTAAATGTCCTTCCTCAGCATAATTTAATTTGTTATAAATTGTTTTTTATCAAATAGATTCCATATACCAAGAATATTTGGATATAAAAGAACCCTGCATTCAGTTCTTTTATAAAACATGTTTCTTTTCCACAGTAACTATTAATTTGGATATAATTTGTTTTCACTAAAATTGAGTGAAGGGGCCTCCCTAGTGGCATAGGGGTTATGTCTCAGCGCAATCACCTCTATGACCTAAGTTCAATCCGGGCCAGGGAGCTAACCCACATATGGCGCATAGGACCTCTCTCCTATTTCACCCTTGCTCCCCTCAGCAGAGTACTTCAGTAGATATGCCTGTTCTGCTTCCCATTCTGTCTCTGCTGAATGCTCTCATGCCCCACACCTCTGCCCTACACCCCAGTTCTTCTATGCATCAATTAATAAATCTTTAAAAAAATTGAATGAATCAGAATAACTAATCCCATTCACCTACACTTTCCTATCCAGTCCAATATCATATCGTATTGATAGTTTTGCATATATTCATATTAGATCCATTCAAAAAGTGGAGAGAATTAAATAAATACCCAGCAGCCTGCAAAAGAAATCAGATACAAATAAAAATCTTTGACTGTAGCTTACCTGATCCTATGCTCCTTTCTCTTCCTAGAGGCAATCTCAGTCTCAATATTGTGTTGTTCATGTCATTGTTGTTTTTAAGCTTGCACTATTGATTAGTACGCTCATAAACATTATATTGTGCCTTTGCAAATTGGTGTCAAACTATATGCAAGTTCTACAAGTTGTATATTCTTCTCAACATGGTACTTTGGAAATTTATCCATGTTGCTATATAGGTAAATCTAGTTCATTTACATTAGCTGCTGTAGAGTAATCCAATGCAAGTCGGGGTTAAAATGTGCTTATTATTTTATTGATGGATACTTGTATTGCTTCCAACATTTTGCTATTTCCACAATGCTGAAATTAATATTATTGTACATATTTTCTTATTTTTTAATGGTTAGCATTTTATAGCCTAAGATTTTTTTTAATGTATGTATATATATATATATTTATTGTTATTTATATCGTTTACATTTTGTATTCCCCTTGGGTAACCCACCAATTCGCCCGTGATCCATCTCCATGGTCCCTTGTGTCCTTTTCTACTCCATTTTGTGCCCTTATCCTCCCCTCCCCCAGCCCCCCACAACTCAACAAAAACAAAGCCAATAATCCAGTCAAAAAATGGGCAGAAGAGCTAAAAAGGCATTTCTCCAAAGAAGAAAATCAAACGGCCAATAGGTACATGAAAAAATGTTCAACATCACTATAATCAAGGAAATGCAAATCAAAACCACACTGAGATACCACCTCACACCTGTGAGGATGGCACACATTAAAAATACAGTGTACATATTTTCTTTTGGAAAGTATACAAGAGTTTATCGGAGAAAATATAACTGAGTTGGAAACACTGAGTCTATGGCAAGCGCATCATCAATATTATCATAGACACTGCTTCAGTTATTTATATAAGTCCATTCCACACTCATATTGTGTACCCATGTGATAGACACTGTTCTAGATGCTGAGTATATAGCAGGACATCAAATATATAAATGGTTCTGCCTGGGTGATGCTTGCATTCAAATGTGGGTTGAAAAGAAATAAATAAAACACATAATATGTCAGATGAGAAAAGACAAAGATATAGATAAAAAATAAAGCGAGGGACAGAGATTGCTGGAGTGAGAGATGTAATTCTAAATATAGATCAGAAGAGGCGCACTGAGAAAGGGACATTGGAACAAAGTGTTAAGGTAAGGGAAAAAGCCATACAATGCTCGCTGACTCTATTATCAGCTTTTCTAATTTTTGTTAGTGAAAAGGTGTCCCACTGGGATTTTAGTTTGTTTCTTTTATCTGAGATTGAGCATATTTTCATATGTTAACTTTCCATCTGGGTTTTCTTGATTGTAAATACCTCGCTAATATCTTAACCCATTTTGATACAAGGTGACTTTCCTGTTTCTTCTTGAATAAGGGAGTTTTCATGCTTTAATAATAATATTCCTTTGTGTTGTATGCATTACAAATATCTTGTACTTTAATTTTTCACTTTTTTAATTTAGTCATGCACAGAAGTTTAATTTTATTATAATTTCTTTGTTGACTGCCTCATTGTTTTTCATTATGGTTTATAGTTGTACCTTGTTTGAAAATTCTTTATCTAAAATATTTTCTTCTAAATATTCTTGTTTATTTATTGCTCCTTTTCCACATTTGATCTTTTATCTTAGAATCTATTTTTGTGTATTTTGTAAGGTAGTGTTCAAATTTAAGTTTTTTTCTTCTGTGGTTATCCAATTATTCTGACACCGTGGGTAATTTTTTAAAGTACAGATTATATTGTCATTTAAATGTCATTTGCAGAGAAAATTTCTTGACCTGTGTCATACTGTCATATGTGTAATGCACCCTATGTTTCTCATTCTCAGAGCTTAAAATGATTTTAAATAATTTAATACTCATGTAAATTTTAATTTTAATTTTTTAATTTCATTCTGCTTCCTCACCAAAACATCATGAGCATATAATCCATGTCTTATTTAAAACTGTAACTTTAGTTCAACATGCTCCCTAGTTCAGTTTACACAAATTTCATTTTAGTGATATTTGAAATTAATTATACTGATTTCTGACACCTGACATTTTTTATAAGATTGAAAATAACCATAAATTTTCCAGCATTTATTTGATCCTAATGAACTCTCTTGGTATTCCTTTACTCTTAGTATAAATAGATGACATTTTCTTAAAAGTTCCATTTATTAAATGGCCTCTGCTCTCCAATTTAAAGAAAAAGATAACATATGCATGTTATATAAAACAATAAGACAGAAATTTGTGACCTTGGCAATGGGCCTCTCTCTCACGTAACCAATTTTTCTATAGTCACATAGAAATGCACATGAGCCATTTTCATTAATACAATAGTACTGTTTGTTTGTTTTTATTTAACCTCTTGATTTCTTCAGATCAGCCATTCACCATCCATGGTCTTAGTGAGTCAAACAGAGAAGTTGGAGTTTTTCTTTTCTATCTAGATAAGGATTCTAATGATTCTGGGAGTATTATTTATAATTGTAATAAAATGTGAAATACTAATTTCCTTTTCAATAAATAATGTATGTAAGTTCATTTCAAAATCAGTTACTTCCCTTTAGCCTATAGCATATCAATATGTCTGAAATTCTGGGCAATCGGGCTTTTTTTAATTCTCCCCACAGTAGTGTTTCTTCATTATTTCCTACCTTTTTGAAAACAGTCACAAAGCTGAAGTTGCCTTCATAACTTTAACAAACTTAACCTTAAACATGGAATTCATTTGTTCATTCATTCATTCTACAAATAACTAATGAGTGCCTACTATTCCCCAGTCAATGTTCTATGACAAAATGGCGTAGAGGAGAGGCAAAATCTCTGAATTAATGAGGCTTATATTATTCCAGAATGATACATTAGAAAGTAAATAAAATAACTATATTATATAATGTTAGGTAGTCAGAAGAATAATATCAGGTAATGGAGAGAGAATAATAAGATGCTATTATCAAGAGTCTTGAAAATAGAAAGACAAGATGCTATTTTAGATAGGGTTACCCAGGAAGAGATTAGGAAAGATACCTTAGGACAAAATTGCATACTGTTTTAACTTACAATATTCAAGAGTAAATCTGTGAACAGTCCCAATTCACTTGGATCAAAGATTTCCATTCAAGGGCTCTCACAAGTGTGGAGTGGGTCAAGTAGGTTATAGTGAACAAATGGGTGCCATGATGGTAGGGGTGGTGTGGTGACATGCATCAGAAGAGTTGTGATCTTAAATCTCTGAATTATGTACAGTGCTATTAATCAATATTACCTAAAAAAATAAATAAAAAGGAATGCAATTTAAGAAAAAATAAAATCTAGTAATAAAAAACTCACAGAAAAGAAAAAAATTCTCAAGTAATTCTCTCCTGTTTTTTCTCTGCCCTTTCCATACAATTCCATTTTTTCCATCTCCATCCATCTGTTTTTGTAAGTTAATATTGACCCCTCAATCTATATTGGTATCTCCATATATTACCATATTTTAAACCTTATTTCTTATATCAGTCCATTTGCATATTCTATACAATTCTAGACTTGTTTAATTGTGTATATGCATGATATACAAGAATACATGTGAACATAAACTTGTATCCATATGAAAAAGACAGAACTCTGTATGTACACATACTCACACATGTGCATTACAGATAAAAAATAAGAAGTGATGAGGAAAACAACTCTGTCGAGCATTGCTAGACATTTCTCTAAAATAATTATTTATTAATATTGAATTATTATTGCATAGTCAAAACACACAACTGTGTCAGCTGTGGCTATTCTTTAATTGAAGAATAAATCATTCTATCTACTCCAGACACATAATTAAATATTTTAACACTACTGTCAACTGAATATATTATGCATTTAAGCAACTCTGGCTAAAAAGGCAATAATTATAATAATGGGCTTCATTTTATACTAGTCATATTCAATGTAACTTTTGATATATGTATAAAATGGGCAGTTATTACCTACAATATAAACTAGTACAGTAATTTTTAAAATCTAGTGTATACCAGAATATTAACTAGTAGCTCATACATTTTTCTTGAATATTAGTCTTTTGACTATCAGTTATATCTACTTAATTTCTCTTCAAATGCAACATGAATTTAAAACTTGTTTCTCAATCTCAGGAATTTATATTATACACAACAGAACTTTATAAACATATTCAACAAAACGATTGCTGAATCAGTGCAATTTTTTTCTTTAAGAACTAATAAACTTTAGTTAAGTTTAAAAAGAAAAAACCTGAACTACTTTTTAACTATACTTAAGAAATAAGCAGTGAAAAGTATTCAGTATCAACCTATAAAGGAGACTTCACAAAAGTGCTTTATCAACTCTAGTAATTAAAAGATTTTCTGCTAACTATTCAGTGAGAGTCTTCTTTGAGGTTCTGCTTTGAAGAAACAATCCTTTCTATCTGCTCATTTGAAAAGTCTAATTAAAGAGGGAAACTTCTTTTTTGCTATTCATTCTCTTTCTGCCATATCGAACGTAGATACAAAAATAGCTGATTAAATGACAACATTGCTGCTTTTCTCATTCTTGTCCTGTTGGGATTTCATGGAATGGGAAGAGATGTATTTTCCTACTTTTAGTTTTTGAAATCAGCTTCTTATTATCACTTTTTCAGTGGAAAATGTCTTTGGGATTAATGGATGTAATAGGGATAACTTCTTCCCTGATGCCTGTATTGATGCTATAATAGGTTTTTTAGAATAATTGACTAGTCAATAATTGAAAATCAAAGGCTTTGATTTCGCCTAGTGAGCTTTGTTCAAGCGCTATTACAGTATCTTTAAAAATATACTTGTTACAGTGTTAAAATAAATTTTTTTTATAATATATATTTTTATTGTTATTTATGTCTTTTACATTTTGCATTCCCCTTGGGTAGCCCACCACCAATTCACCCGTGATCCATCTCCATGGTCCCTTGTGTTCTTTTCTATTCCATTTTGTGCCCTTTCCCTTCCCTCCCTCCGGCTCCTTCCTGCCCCCCTCTCCCCCCATTGATTGTCTCTCTCCCACCTGGCCTCCCTATAGTCCTGTTATAAGTGAAACCATTCGATATTTTTCTCTTTCTTTCTGGCTT
>PVIJ01016593.1:0-32214 GCA_004024925.1 Scalopus aquaticus | reverse complement strand
CATATACACAATGGAATACTATTCAGCATGGAAAGAAGATAAACACATGCAATTTGCAGCGACATGGATGGAATTAGAGGGGATCATACTCAGTGAAATAAGCCAGAAAGAAAGAGAAAAATATCGAATGGTTTCACTTATAACAGGACTATAGGGAGGCCGGGTGGGAGAGAGACAATCAGTGGGGGGGGAGGGGAGGGGGGGAGGAAGGAGCCGGAGGGAGGGAAGGGAAAGGGCACAAAATGGAATAGAAAAGAACACAAGGGACCATGGAGATGGATCACGGGTGAATTGGTGGTGGGCTACCCTAGGGGAATGCAAAATGTAAAAGACATAAATAACAATAAAAATATATATTAAAAAAAAAAAAAAAAGAGAATTTTTTTCCCTTGGGAAAAAAATGGGAAGAACCAGCAACATCTACTTAGTCTTTCAGTTATTCGAAAGTTTTATCACTGTTCTTTCTTTAACTAACTGACAATAATATGCAGCTCCAGAAAAGAATAGGTGGCAACAAAGAAAAATCAAGAAATGGGCAATATAAAACTCAATGTGATTCTTCTTTAGTATGGTGAGACAAGCTATATTACTTTCCCCACCCCCAACCCCCACATTTACTCTCACCACATCTCTTCAAGTCATCATTTCTAAGCAATGGCCTTCAGGTATGAAATAAAAAGTTTTGCAGTTAAAACTACTAGCTATAAGATCTTGGGAAAAGTTATTTAACACAAATCTCTTTACGTGAACAGTGAGGATAATAGGTAGCTTAGGAGGTTGTGGGGGGCTCCAATGAGATAACAGCTATAAAGTGCCACATAGTAAATGCATAACAAATGTCAGACTCTTCCATTCCTTCTTTCCTGCCAAGTTGTATCAATTTCCCTTTAAATGTGTTGACTTAAAAAATTCAAGTCACTGAAAAATCAAAAGGTCAAAGAAGGGACATAAAATCCTGATTTTTCATTTCACCTATGTAGAACAGACCTTTTTGACAATGCCCTTACAAATTTAGATATTTAGCAATAAAGCATCAAAACCAAAATAACTCCTTTACAATATTTCCCACAGTCATCCCTTCCTGTCTATTTCCTCTACAAACTTGCTGGTTTGGCCTTTACTTATTCAACCAGATAATAAGGAGCCTTGAGATCTAGTCTAATCCAAATTTTACCAGCAAGGAAACTGAAGTCCAGAGTGACTCTCCGACTACACTGAGCAAGTTACACTGAGCAAGTTAAACAGCAGAGACTACACAACAGCCTCCAACACTGGTTGCAAATTAAATGCCCACAGGGATCAGCAGGTGAAAGAGGTATGTGCAAAGTGGGCTCAGGTAGGAGCACAGCCTGCTCTAAACTGTGTACTCCAGCTCACAAGTAACCTGTGGGCAAGAGGACCAAGTGTCGCTAGAACTTCAACTATTTAAGAAAATCATGTAAACTGGAAACTTTCTATAATGTACTCTTAAAAATGTTTTTAAGGGCCTCCCTGGTGGTGCAGCGATTAAGCGACGCCAGTTCGACGCCTGGCCGGGGAGATTCCCACATGGCGCAGCAGACCTCTCCTGCCTTGCTCGCTGCTCCCCTCAGCAGTGTGTTTCAGTAGATCCACCTGTTGTGCTCCCCACTCTCTCTGGTGAACCCTCTCGCCGCCCCACACCTCTGGCCTGTACCCCAGCTTGTATGCATAAATAAATAAATCTTAAAAATGTTTTTAAGCCTTTCTACAGGTCCATTAAGACACATCTATGGGCTGATTTTTTTTTTTTAAGATTTTTAAATTTATTCTGCGTAGAAGAACTGGGGTGTAGGCCAGAGGTACAGAGGGTGAGAGGATTCACCAGAGACAGAGTGGGAACCAAATAGGCAGATCTACTGAAATACACTGCTAAAAGGAGCAGAGGGCAAGACAGGAGAGGTCTGCTGCACTGTGGGTCAGCTCCCTAGTGGGGGATGGAACTCAGAACTCAGGCCATGGTGGTAGACTGTCAAGGTGGCAGCACTGAGACTTAATCCCTAGGCTACCAGAGAGACTCTGGGCTGGATTTCATCCACAGTTGGAAATCTCTGCACCCTGCTAACCCTAATTTACATTTCTTTCATTTAGTTTGACTCTCACATTCCCTGCTCAAAAAAACTTCAGTGGTTCCCACTGTCTATAAAGTGCAAGTTTATTATTGATCAGACTTTCAAGGAAATTCATCACTGTATTCAAGAGCCCAAACTACATTTCCACCTTACAACCTCGATTCCACGGCAACCAGAACAACCACTGGCTTCTGCTCCAGGCACACAAATGTTCACAGCTGCACCTGCCCGAGACACAGGGGCTGCTCCTTGGCCCCTAGACTTTTCCCTTTCTCGAAATGCCCTCCTCCCACTAGTAAAAACTTGTCCATCTTTAAGAGTCCAGCTCAAACACTACACTACCTTGCCACATAACAGCCCTGATGGCCACTGCTAAAAGCCAGTCTCCATAGGACTTTATATCACTCCCATGACTCATATTCTGCCTTGTTCTACACAGCTTATTGCCACAATCACTTAATACAATTCCTGGAAGGAAGGGTTTTGGACTAAGAACTATGAATATCCCCAGAAGGCTTTGCATATAGCAGGAAGCTCAACAACCATCTTAGAAACATCATCCTTCTACACTGAAAATGTGTGGATCAAATATAAAGAAAATACCTTAGTAGCACTCTATTACATCAATCCTTTTTATCAGCAGAATCTTTTACAAGCAGTGCAGTGCAGTGCAAAAAGGGGAAAGCCTTAACTCCCTAAAACTTTTCCCTACTAAACTACCACTTTTTCTTGCTTTGAGATTTCCTCCTCCAGAAACATACCTTTGTCTTTGATAACACTGATTCTAAGCTATCACTGTTAAATATTCATTTGTTACATAAACAACTTCAGGGGATTTGGTTTCTTTCTGAATAAGACTAATTTAGCCAGCTATGAATGCTATTCATTGGATAGACAGAGAGAGTCAGGTTTATCAGTTATCAGACACTGTCCAAATATTTCAATTGTGATAAAACTGAGAAAAAAGTGAACAAACATCATTAAATTGTGGCTATCCACCAATCAAGTCTAATTTTCAGAGTGGGAGTCCTAAACTCACACTTCACACTTTGATTTTTCTGAAGTCACCTCCATCTTCAACCATCTATGTTCAGTTGGTGTCCAAAAAAAAAAAAAAAGGAAAACTTTACACCATTTCATTTTTACTGACCTGGCCTACACTAGAGGCACTCAACAAAATGTTTGCTGATTGAATTTTTCAAAATTTTTGAAAACAAATCCAATTACCAAAGGTTAAAATACCACGATCTTATCAGATGGCCTATCTTTGTACAACAGTGGAAAATGTTCATACAATCTTACTCAAATGAGATTTCAGATGAATAATTCAATTAGCATATTTTGAATACACCTTTTCTAACTTGTACAAACACATAAGGTCAAAGGCAAGTTGTCTTATAAACATGAAGTTACATCCTCACATTTATATCACATGATGATCTGTGTTGGGGTGCTAGAGAACCAAAATAATCTGGAATTTCAGGAAACATTAAGGAAAACTAATGACTATAGAGGTTTCTACTGTGAAAACAATGTTTCCTCCTGTTATATGCCTATAACACATACTCATAAGCATAATATAACAGATACGCTGAAAGAACTTCCCATAAAAAGAATTTTCTTTGTAACTCCTAGGGGTAAAAGGAAGGCAAAATGGAGTAGCTTACATACAGTGGTAGAGAGGCTCTGAGTCCCCCCATTTTTTCTACTTAAGATGTTTTGTGGTAAAATAGACTTAAAGCAATGCCTTCCCTCTGTTGAAAACTACTAGTAAGATGAACTGCCTTCGTTTTTATCTTATCTCCTAGGTTAAAAAATTTTTTTTCAAAATTTTTTTTATTTAAACTGGGGTATAGGCCAGTAGCACGGAGCGGCGAGAGGGCTCACCAGAGACAGAGCCGGGAGCAGAACAGGCTGAGCAGATCAGAAATACACTGCTGAGGGGAGCAGCGGGTGAGGCAGGAGAGGTCTGCCAGCCATGTGGGAATCTCCCCGGGTGGGCGTGGAACTCACATCACTGCTGCCGACAGCTCCACAGTGCAGTGCTTAACCGCTGCGCCGCCAGGGAGGCCCGGTTAAAATTTTTAAGACAAAATTTTGAACATTTCAGATATTAACGTTCAGAAACACATTTCAAACTTAAAAGGATTTAGATACTTGGTTCCTGGTTAAAAACCTGCTTTAGACCAACAGCAACAAATATTTTAGATTATATCACTGTAAAATAAAAAGACCCACACCTTTAAGAACAAGAACAAAGTAACATGCTTATGAAAATAACAGGTGTGGAATCCACAGTATCAAGATAATTTATCGCCCCCCCCCCAAGAATATAAATGGGGCTGAAGGGTGGCCGAGTATTTTCTTAACCAAGCCAAAAATAAATGGGCAGCTCCAGTCCCCCCACCTTGAGCTCTGTTAAATGTTTATTTCCAGGTGAAGTGGCTGTTGAGGCTAACAATGTTTTCCCAAAAGGCCGGTGCGAAAGGAGGTGGTCCTGTAACTGCGTTCTGAGATACAAGTGTTCCTGCTCTGAAATAGAGACACTGGTGACACACGCACAGCATCTGCCGAGGTGACACCTGGTTGCCCTTAATGAGTTCCTTGCTTCTGAGACGGGGTGTCACTTTCTCGCCTTTTTTTTTTTTTTTTTTGACTATAAAGTTATCCTCGGGTGACTATGGAGAATCTCCTTACACTCCCAGAATCCTTCCGGGAGAAGGCGGATTTGGGCTTGGAGAAGTGAGACCGGGATCGAGAGGCCCAGGAATGACTCCACAGGGGTCAGGGCCACACACCCGGACGCCTAGGAGAGAATGGGGGTACCCCGCTCTCCCAAACAAGGGGTAATTAAGTGTGTACAAACATCATGCCAGCTCTCCCCACTCGGAAAGCCGGGTGTCTGACAGTTGGCAGGAGGCGCCGCGGCCCCGCCCTGTCCCCACCGGGCGGCCGAGTGGCCGGCCCTTACCTGGTTCCTGCGGTACCACGCGCCCGACAGGGAGCCATTGCCTGCGCCCAGCGCCCAGTACGTGAAGTTCCGGGACAGCTCGTCCAGGGCGGCCGAGGCGGCGTCCCCAGGGCCCTCGGGCGTCAGCGCTGCCATTAGGTCTCACTCCCGACAGCGGGACTCGCGCTCTGGCCGGGCCCCGCTGCACCGCCAGGCGCCGCGGAGGAGGTGCGCCCAGCACAGGCCTCGCCCAGGCCCGGCGCACAGCACTTCCTGCTCGGCGCGCCCGGCACCTGGCCCCCGCCCCCCGCCCCCGCGCCGGCAGGTGTGCCGCGCCCCGCCCCCGCGCCTCCCGCTCCTATTGCCCACAGGGAGCCCGGGGTCTTCGGCCTCCTCGGCAGCTAGGCATCTTCAGGCTCGTGGGCCCGGGTGCGCAGCGTCCTCATTGGGCGACCTGCCCAGGGATGAATGCCCGCGCCAACTGCGCTCTGGCGTCCGCACCTGCCGGGCCGGAAAAGCGATCTTCTCCAAATGCCCTTGCAGCCTCAGCTGGCGCTCATAATCAAAACTGATTGGAGTGAATGGGGCAGAAAGGAGGCATTTGGCTAACCCAAAGCAGCTACCTTCTCTCCGTCTGTACCTGGCTATTCCAGCTCTATCACTTACGTAGTTTTTCTCACTTGTATTTTAAAAAATTGTTTGCATATGAAGAAGTCACGCGTTCCTGAAAATATTGTGAACAGCATGAGACTAAAGATTCCATCAATTAAATCTCAGTGACAACACCTGAGAGGTCCTTAGTAAATAGCCTTGGAATGAAGGAAGGAATCTCCAGTGGTACCTGGAGGGCCCCAGTGTGTATCAAAAACTAATTGGGGCTTCCTCCTATTGGAAACAGAAGGAATTGCTGAAAAACTGCCAGCTACTGGACTCAAGGAGTTAGAATGGTAGATAGTTGTTGTTAATGGTCTTAATGAACTCTAACCAGATGTTCTGGTTTTACCTGTATTCAGAATCTACTGTTAATACCAATGATCTGGAAGTGTCTCTTTCACCTTGACGATTCTATCTTCTTGCCAGAAGTGCTGGAACATGGCATTCTTTTGTTTACACAATGCTAAGATTTTTCTTTTATCATGTGCTTTTACTGTCAGGACTTCATGGGACAGATTTTCAATAAAGGAGAACTGTTGCCTAGCAGGGAGCAGGGAGAAAGTTTCCAGTGTTTTTTAAAGTGAATGTGCAAATGAGAGGGAAAAAAATGAGAAAATAAATCATTTCAGATAGAGAAAAAGACAACTATATCATCTTAGAAGTTGTATTGTTCATTGCTTGAGAATACAATATGTCAGGAACAGTTATTATGGTAGCTAACTATTCCCAATTTTAAGAGGCTCACTTATTTCAATGCAACATATGAATTAAAATATACTATTTTTATATTTTCTATAAAATGTATAAATTCTATATGAATTTGTGTGGGTCACTAATGCTTATTAATTATTCATGCTTCAGTTGAGAAGCTTTTGGGTGCAAGTAACAGAATATCCAAATAAAAGTGGTTTTAATAATAATAATTTGTTACTTCCAGAGGGACTGTGACTCTACGGATTCTATGATATCATCCCCTCACCATTCTTTTCTGCCATTCCTGAAGTATTGACCTTGTCCCTTTTCATGGTGGCAATTCCAGGTTGCAAAACATAACCACATTTAGAAAAGAAAGGAGGCATGTCTTATGTATCTATTTTTTTTAGGGAGGAAAATCTTTCCTGAAACTCCTCAATAAACTTCTCCCTGAGGTGGAAGGAGGGGATCACACACCCATGTTCTACCTGCAAGTAATCGTTGGGCATTTCTAATCATGAGTGGGAGGTGAGTTCTGCCAGCAAGGAAGAACTGGGATGGGGTGGAGGTGGTAGGAGAATATCTCCAGCAAAGCCTGGCAAAAACCACTCTGAGTATATTCTATCAGCCAGATTGTCACTAGTCATACCCTCTCTAACAAACAAACAACAAATTATGTGACTTTCTTGTTTAAAATGCATCCAAACATCACCACTCACGCAATAAAGTTCACACTTTTCAAGCCTGGCAGATGAAATCCTTTATGATCTAGCCCCCTCAGCTTTCTGCTACCCTCGACTCATTCCCATTTTTAATTAAAAAAGTCATTCACCTTAAAAACCTCTAGTACATATTTCATATGATGTGTTGCCTATGACATGCAATTCTCCAGAACCCAAGATGCCTGTGCAGTTGCTATGGCTGTCCTAGCATGTGGGGTGGCTGAAACAAGGAATTCGTGACCACTGTTCCTTCCCACACAGTTCACAGGGAGGTGACATGAATGTGCCGGGAGTTATTTTAGTCCCAGCAGTGTAGGTGGAGCAGGAGGCTGCTCAGGGCTTTGTGATGGCCTCTATGTCTTGCTGGGTTTCTTCAAAGGATATTCCTGTTCACTTTACTGCACACCAAAAGCCTTTGATCAACCTACTATGCTCAGTGCTGAAATGATGGAGGTCTGTCTTCTTCAGTTAATTCAAAGAATTCTATTCTGGTTTCACATCATTTGGAGCTGGGCTTCACCGTGAACTTAGAAAGCAGGGTTACATTTTGCCCACCTTGCCTGGGATCACACTTGCAGCATCCACAAAACAGTATTTTTTTTTTTAAATTCATCTTCAGCCTGAACCAGTCAACACTAGTTTCACTAATGGTGTGTCTAAGGGGCTGTAGGGTAAACAAGAATTATCAGGTTTTTCCACCCTCCCCACAATGATGGATCCCTGAGGGCCTGCAGGCATGCCTGATGGAGGGCATCTGGAATGGAGTGTGGGTGTTCGTGAATGGGTGCACCTGAGATAGAGACTGGACTTATAAGAAGCAACAGAAGCAGCAGCAGAGACCAGAGTATGGAGCAGAGGCCCGTTTGGGGTGCAGCAGAGAGATCACGGGACACCGCCAGAGAGCCCGAGAGAGTGAAGATTCGCTGGGGGCTGGGAGGCCTGCCAACCTCCTGGCCCCCCTGGCCTGCCCTATACCTGGTCGCCTCCCTACAGGAGACCATTAAAAGCCTAAAAAGCCACCGAGGGCTCCAGGACTTCTTCCCTTTAGATGTGTCTGCACAGCTCTGCAGCGAACCTGCTCCCTGGTGTTCTTCCTGCCCCTACAGGGGCTGAGGTAGTTATTGATATAAAGTTTGAACCAGCTATTTTACACCATGTATACAAGTCATTTTCAGATTAAACACGTTAATGAGAAAGGCAAACTTGAAAATTTTTAGAATAAGATGAAATGATCACTACAAAAGAGGCCATGTGAGTGGTTGTTAAAGTGCAGATGCTGAAGGCAGATGGCCTGGATTCAAACCTTCAATGCTCATTTACTGTGTGATCTTGATCAAGTGGTTTACCTTCTCTGTGCCTTGCACACATCATCTGTAAAAGGGAGATAATGAATACTGAAACATAGAAAATACTCAATAAGTGCTAGCATTTACAATTTATGACCTTAGCATAGGGGAGGATTTCTAAAAGGAACACAAAACCACAGATGAAAAAAGTGATACATGCAATTACGGTAAAATTAAGAACTTTAGTATACAATAGATGATAAGTGTGACGTTAAGTCATAAACTGAGAACACTTATTTGTCACACACATGACTGATAAAGGAATCCCATCCAGAATATATAAATAATGCTGATAGGTGACAAGAAAAAGTCAGACAATCCATTGGATAAAATGGGCAAAAACACGAACAGGCATTTTTCATAAGAGAAAATATGAACGCCTAATAAACAAAGTGCTTCCATCTCACTAACAATCAGAAAACTGCAAATTAAAGCACTAATGAGAACCATCTTACACCTGCTTGGTTTGAAATTTTCTTTGTATTTACATATTGCCTTAATATGTTTCAGCTGCTATAACAAATTACCATCACTCGGTAGCTTATAAAAAACAGAAATTTTACTCACAGTTCTAGAGGCTGGGAATTACAGATCATGCTAACACGCAGCAAGGGCATGATCCCGGTTCATAGCCAGCACCTGCTTGCTTTGTCCTCAAATGGTGGAAGGAGCGAGTGATCTCTCTGGAGCCTCTTTTATAGCACTAATGCCATTCATGAGAGTCCTGCCTCCCAAAGACCCCACCTACACCATCACATTTGGAGGTCAGGATTTCAAGATTTGAATTGGGGGGTATAAGTGTTGGGGGAGAAAGGACGGCCTGAACAAACTCCACAGATAGGTTTTTATGGACCCCACTCCCACCTCAGACCAGAAAGATCCAAGACACCTAGGACTATGAATCCCATAATGCCATCATCACTGAAGGGAGGATGATGGGAACTGTGGGAGGAGTTAAGCAGCCATGTTTTGATATATAACCAGATATGTGGGCTTTGGGGGTCTCTCGGCTGTTCGGCGGGTTTTGGTGTGCCATTGGGATTCCAGCTCAGCGGAACTGGTAGGGTGCATTCACCAATTTATTCTTTCTTTTTTCCCCTTCCTTTTGTAAATAAACCCTTTATTAGTGTTATTGTCTGTGCCTGCAGTTGTGTCTTATTATAAGTCCCTTTTTAAGCACATGGGTGAGGATCCACAATCAGGCACCCCATTTTATATCAGGGCTGCCCTGTAACAGAAGGACCACAAACATTCAGATCATAGCACTTACCAGATGTTGGTAAGGATGTGAAATAAAAGAAACTCTTAATCACTGCTAATGCTTTGACAATAAAATAGCAATAAAATTAGCAGCATTTGCTCAAGATGAAGTTGTACATATGAATTTCACTCTTAGGTAGATACTTCCTGAGAAACTTCTGTACATGGACATCAAAAGAGGTGATGAAAAATAAATCCTGGCAATATGACTACAGAATTGAAACTACTACAGGGGAACAAAGGTGAGAGAGGGCACAATGGTCTTTGGTAAAGGATTATGGATGCTTGGATCATGGGGCGTGATGGTCGACTCACGGGGCGGAAGCATTGGGAGTGGCATGAGGTGGAGGAAAGACAACTCAAAGTCCAAGTAGAGAGAGAGAGAGACCTAGAGGGGTTTGCACCTCTGGAGATACAGCACCTATATTCCAGGCCAGTCTCACATTTATTGGGTATCAGATTCAGGGAAGGTAGGCAAGTATGTTGGAGGAATGTGTGGAGGAATGTGCATGGTGGGGATGTGGACTGGGGATGCATAATTGTCTGGCACAAGCTAGGGGAGAGTAAATAGGGACTGCTGACTGGGGGTTCCATTGTTGCTGTTGATCAAAACATACTATCTGTAGTCCCTGTTTACACTTAACTTCCTGTCAAAGAGATCTAGCTGGTTATGCTAATCTGGTCATAATGTCTGCCTGCTGTTTTCAGTAGATATCCTCATACCAAGACTTTTGTCCTGATGAGAGGCCCCCTGCCTGACTCTACATTTTAGCGTGACCAGCAGGAACTTTGGGCACCAAGACAACATTTTTGAGAACAAGGGGGCTGAGGAATCCACATGTGGTAGTAACATACATCTCATATGTGAACCTATTTCCCTAATCATACAATGTATATTACAACAATATACATTGCTGTAAATCAATGTTACTTTAAGAGAGGGGGGAAAACAAAACAAAACAAGATGCAATTGGTGAAGGTGCTATGAAAAATGGTATGAAGATTCCTCAAATAAATAAAATTAGAATTACGATATGACCCAACAATACCACTTCTAGGTATTTATACAAAGGTTATGAAAACGTTACCATGAAAAGGTTTATGTACTCCTATGTTCATTGAGGCATTATTCACAATAACCAAGTCATGGAACCAACTAAATGCCCATTGACAGATGACTGGATAAAGACATTATGGACTATAGACTCAGTGGAATACTACTAAACTATTAAAAATGATGAAATAAGTGGGGTTCTTTTGTACAAGATGAATAGATCTTGAGATGATTACGCTAAATGAAATAAATCAGAAAGTGACAATTACTGGATGATCTCATTCATTTGTGGAATATAAATAACTAAAGAAAACAAACTGACAAAATGCAACAGTAATAATTCTTAGATTCTGCAAAAAAAAAAAACTTACTATAAAAGAGAAGGGGGGGAAAAGAAGGGGTGGGGAGGGGTGGTGGTAGAGCGTTGGCTCTGGAGCTTTGGTGGAGGATGAGTGAAGCACGTGCACATTGCAGAAATGAAGTTGTACTCCCCAAATTGTGGAATTACATCAGCAATTGGCAAATCAATAAAATTTGAAAAAAGTGAAAAAATAAAAGCACCTTAGATAAGGAGCAAGTTAGGTATCTGCTAAAGGAAAGCCAGGGACTAATGTATTTGTGCATCACTTTGAAGCTACACAAGACTTTGGGGAAAGGAAGTGCTGAGATCATTCACACTAGAGGGAGATCATTCTCCAAGTAAGAGAGATCCCTCAAGGGTGGAACCTGGGTGAATGGTGGGGCACAGTCCTGGCGTGACCCTCAGGGCCTGAAGCAGAACTGCATTTTTGGGAATCAGACATGAAGGCAGGTTCCAAGCTACAGGGAATTTAAAAAGCAGGGTTGAGTGAGAGATCATGAGGAAGGTTAAAGAGGCCAAAGTTGGGGAGGGCTGATAAGAGTGTCTGGTCTCAGGCCTGGGGGAACAGGAACCCAGCCAGCCTCAACAGTGTGGACAAAATGTTAATCTACCCCCACCCCCTTTTAGGACTCTGACTTCATCCTGACTTGTTTGGAGACCTCTTTCCTTATTCCTCCCCACCCCCTGTCCTTCATCTGCCCCCTGACCCTGTGCCTTTCCAGATCTGACTGTAGGACTCCCCAAGACTGTGTCCCACCCAGAAACTACCCCAGCAGCTCTGCCTCATCTTAAGTCATACTGCCTGAGAGCTCATTCTTTTGCTCTATTTCACAAAGGTATCTGGGAATGAATCCATGCCAGGATATTAGTGATCTTTTCGCTAATCTTTTTCTTTTGTAGTTGTTTATTTTCTGAATAGATTCTCCTGGTAGGAAATAAGAGGTCTTAACCCAAAGGCATATTTCTGTCAAAGCACTAAGAACTTGGGCAGAAGGAAGTGGGGCTTGCAAAACTGCCTTTCAAATCCTAGCATAGAATAGGTTTGTTACTGATGAGGCTGGTCCTGAACTGGAGAGGATATAGAAGTAATTTCTGTAAGAACTTTAATTTTCAAAATAAAATATATAATTTTAAGTGGTAACACAATGTTACTGCTAAGTAAAAAAGCTCTGAAGTGAGAAATACAGGTCTAGAAAACTGGCCACAAATCTGGTCAAGAATAGTTACCACATCTTAGTTCCCTCCAGTTTGGCATCACACTCACCTTACTATTATTTCACTTGATTCTTACAAAAAGTGAAGTGAAGCAATTGTGTTTCCTTAAAAGCAATTTAAAATTTTTTATTTTTAGAAAGCAAAAATTTCAGCTTGGAGAATGTAAGTTACTTGTCTAATCTAGTGGTCTGAGGTGAAGGCAGGGCTTTGGCTAATCAATTAAAAATATTCAGGGAGATGGGCTTAATAGGCAGGGTTCTCCAGAAAAACAGAATCAACAAGCTTGCATGTAAGCGCGCATGCGTGCGTGCGTGCGTGTGTGTGTGTGTATGTGTGTGTGTAAAGAGAAAGGGAGGGAGTAGAGGTAGGGAGGGAGAGACAAGAGAACAGACCATGGATTGTGACTATGAACACCGAGAAGTCCTGGGATACACAGCTGGCAAGCTGGAGTGCCAGGATGTTTCCTTCCAGCCCTTGCCCAGAAATGAGACTCCGGAGAGCTGTTGGTGTACGTTCTAGTCCCCAAACTGGAAGACTTGACCAAAGAAGAGTCAATGTTTTTGTTCAAGTCTTAAGGTAGGAAATGGCCGATGGCCCAGCTTAGCAATCAGGCAGTAGAAATTCCCTTTTATTTAGCCTTTTCTTTCATTCAGATCTTCAACTCATTGGATGAAGTGCACTCATATTAGCAACATTTACTCTGTTTACCCATTTCAATGCTAATTTTTTTTAAAGAGTTATTTATTTATACATACAAGCTGGGGTACAGGCCAGAGGTGTGGGGCAGCGAGAAGGCTCACCAGAGACAGAGCGGGGAGCAGAACAGGCAGATCAGAAACACACTGCTGAGGGGAACAGCGGGTGAGGCAGGAGAGGTCTGCCGCACCATGTGGGATTCTCCCTGGCTGGGTGTCGAACCCGCATCACGTGCCTGCTGCTGACAGCTCCACAGCGCAGCGCTCAACCACTGTGCCACCAGGGAGGCCCATTTCAATGTTAATTTTATCCAAAATCATCTCCCAGAAGCACCCAGAATGATGTTAGATCAAACTGTGTCTCAGTCAAGTTGCACATAAAATTAACTATGACTATGGGCGCCTCAAGGAAGGGAAAAAAGAGACAATGCTGTTTGGCATTTAATGCTGATGAAATGGCCTATGAAAACAGATGTGACAAATGTGGCAGGCAAATGTTTCACAGACATAAATTTGATTATTTCTACCATTTTTCATTGACATGGAGTTTAATCTCTATAATAAATGAATTTGTTCCAATTCCAAGACCATTCTACCTGAATAGGATTTCTCGTCTCTACTGCTTTCCTTCTCTTTCCTATCATCGTTATCATCAACATCAAAAATATCTTAGGTTTATTGAGTGCCTCATGTAGTTCTGTATCAGGAACTTGGAAGCAGATCTACTCCTTGCTGAGAGAAGCTTAATTCCAATTTTGGAGACAGGACAGGACTTATCAAGAGATAAGTACAAATTGAGTATGAATTAGAAAGTATGTACTAAATGTAGGATGATATTAATCTTAGACTCCAGGAAAATGAGTGATTAGCAGGCTGAACTGGTCTGGAAGGGCTTTAAGGAGATAGTGGGTCCTTAGGCAGGATCTGAGCAGAAAGTACGGTATTAAACAGTGCCAGGAAGGAGAGGGACCGTGTCAAGAACAGAGAACCCTGCAGAATATGAAAGCAAAGTCCCTGTGCATGCAGGGACCGACAGCATGTTCTAGCTGGATGGCACCTGTGCCACTGAGCAGCTTGATGCCTGGAGAGCAGCATCCTGGAACCACTTTAGGGCCAGATTGCTAATTAAAATTTTTTTACCTTATGTGAAATTTTCCAGGATCAGCATGGCACGTCATCTGCATTTCTTGGAGGTGTTTCCTTCCCAACATGACTTTCTGAACCTGCCTAGCTGGTTAGGCATCACTGCTGGTCTACCTGTATACCTGTCTTCTGAAAAGCACTTCTGGATTTGCATGTTGTGAAAGAAAGAAAAGCAAGAAAAGGCCTCACCCTCTTATCACTTGTGAAGTTGATGCTAATTTTACACTGTTTGTCCTGTTTCCAGGTCCACAACTCAGGTGTGCCATAGATTATAAAAAAAGGAAAGAGAGGTCTGGAACTTCATCACAGGGCCTCCCGCTCCTGTGCCCAGTGTGGGTTCTTCACGAGTGCTCTAGGGACGTGACGGAAACTGAAGGCTTGAGACAGTCTGCGCTTTGCTCCTGACAGCCAACAGCCTCTTTTTCCTCCTCTGGCTACTTAAGGGAAGAGACTCTAGAAGTCACTGATCCCTCTCCCTAAAATGTCTTGGGATATTAAGAAGTCTCTTATCAAAGGAGATTGGCTCTTACCTACCAGATATATTTTTAAAAATCTCCTGTGGACATTTTAGAGATGGGATATTTAGGGAATTTTAAATAGATAGAAAAACTAAGACTCAAATAAAGCCATAATTTAGTAGCTGCATGATCCTGCACAGGCTACTTCATTCTCCTGAGATTTAGTTTTTCATTTGTATGATGGGAATAATAATGACAAGAAGAAACACACTCCTTAGAGCTATTGTGGGAATTGAATATATAAGTATCAAATCTCCAGGACAGTGCTCTCTATGTGCTCACGCATGTGCTGGAGTTATCCATATGACAGTTTCCTGTGTCTTTGTTAAAGAGGAAGCGCTGGTGTAGTCAGCACTGGATCAGGCAGTGAGTTTCCATCTAGTGAGTTTCAATCGGACTTTGCGTCTGACAAACTTATTATACTTCTCAAAGTCCTCAAAGTCTCCGTTTCTTCCTTTTTATGGGACTAATAAAAGCTTCTTCTTTGCAGGACTATTAATGAAGATTCATTAAGACAAGACATTAAAAGTGCATAGCCCCATCTGACACAGAGAAAAGTGTTCAACAAATAACAACAACAACAACAACAAAACAAAATAAAAATAACAAATATTGTGCATCATCTCCCCCAACCTCTTTTTTCCAATAAAGTGAAATGGGACAAATAAATACTAAGAATCTAAAAGTTCACAGGAAGGCAACTAACTTAACACAGGGATCTCTCTCTCTCTCTCTCTTTTCTGTGTGTGTGTGTGTGTGTGTGTGTGTGTGTGTGTGTGTGTGTGTGTAAGGAGTCACTTAGGGATACAACATCTAAAGCAAGATCTGAAGAGTGAAGCTAGGGTGTGGGATTGTTGGGGAGTGGAGCTGGGAAGGAGAAGAACATGCACATCCCAGAAGGTAAAGAGACTGCAAGTCACTCCATCCAGCTGGAGTTCAGAAAGAGTAAATTTGTGGCTTGGATAGTTGTAGGGGAGGCAAAGGATAACTATGGTCAATAATTTTAACTTTATTTAAATTAAATTCTATAGTAAAGATCCTGGAGACTTCAGCTTTGGTTGTTATTTCTCATCTGCTTTCTTATCCTGTATTTCTAGTTGTTTACAGGGTAATTCCATTTGTTACCTAAATTAGACAAGTTCAAAGTCCCTCATCACTTTCACTCCTCCACCCGATACTCCAAACGGGTTCTCTGTCCTACTTTCTCCCTTTCTCATAATGAGATCAGCATAATTCCAGCTCCTACCACAGCTAAGACATCTTTCATTCCTCTCATATCTTCACCCCCTGTACCCTGTCACTAAATTTTGATAATTTTTTGACTGAATATTTGAAGATTTTTGGTTCAAACAAATTTCTGGCTTCCCTGAAGATAAGTTAGCAATCATTTTTCTATAGTGGCTTTAAATTTTCAACAAGGCTATCTACACTTCAAACTGTATAATTTGTACTCCTCTCAGATATCTTTTTGGAACAAACCAGCAGTTTTAAAACTCACATCAGATTTTAAAATAGGACAATAATTTTAGCAGTCTAGAAAAGCCTCAGATTATTTTTCTTTAAAAACAGGTAATTCTTTTTTTTTTAAAGATTTATTTTTGCATACAAGCTGGGGTGCAGGTCAAAGGTGTGAGGCGGTGAGAAGGTTTACCAGAGACATAGTGGGGAGCAGAACAGGCAGATATACTGAAATACACTGCTGAGGGGAGCAGTGGGTGAGGCAGGAGAGGTCTGCCGTGCCATGTAGGAAACTCCCCAGCCAGGGACTGAACTTGCGCTGCAGCCGCTGACAGCTCCATAGTGCTGCGTTTAACCCGTTGTGCCACCAGAGAGGCCCCAAAATAGGGAATTATTTTTCTTGAAAAGATTTATTTATGCATACAAGCTGGGGTACAAGCCAGAGGTGTGGGGGCAGTGAGAGGGATCACCAGAGATAGAGTGGGGAGCAGAACAGTCAGATGGACTGAAATACACTGCTGAGGGGAGCAGCTGGTGAGGCAGGAGAGGTCTGCCGCACCATGGGGGAATCTCCCCGGTGGGCGTCGAACTTGCGTAGCCGCTGCCCACAGCTCCACAGCACAGCGCCTAACTGCTGCGCCACCAGGGAGGCCCAAAAATAGGTAATTCTTAATGTTTTATTTACTCTTTGATTCCACTGCCTTCTGAAATATTAAAAATATTCATCAAGGAGCCTTCCTGGTGGCACACAGGTTGAGTCTCAGCCTCTGAAGCTGTCTGCAGCCTATGCAGCATGGGTTTGACCCCTGGCGGGGGAGATTGCCGCAAGGCACAGCAGACCTCTCCTGCCTCGCCTGCTGCTCCCCTCAGCAGTGTACTTCAGTCCATCTGCTTGTTCTGCTCCCCGCTCTGTCTCTGGTGAATCCTCTCACCACCCCACATCTCTGGCCTACATCCCAGCTCTTGTATGCATAAATAAATCAATCTTTAAAAATAAATAAATAAATAAAAATATTCATCAATACTCATGCTGATATTACAAGGTTTTATTACCTACATAAAGAGTCATAAACAGGGATTTTGTCTAATTGTGTCCCTCCCTTTTCTTATAACCCTTCCCCAAATCTATCACCTGCATGTTCACGCACTCTCAAACAATGTTCATCACTGTTTAAACTTGCCCTTGAAACCAAGCCTCTTACTTCACATTTGCTTGGCAATTCATTACAACCACACCCTAAAACTTGGACATGGAAAACTTAAAACACAAGAACTAGAATGCATTTTGAGTTTCAGGAATAAATGAGAAGAGAAATTATAATTTCCCCCAGTTGCATTTTGTCAGCAAAATATCCACTGGCTGGAAATTCCATTTCAATCAGTAAGTACTTAGTGAGATTTAAGACTGTGTTTGACATGAAACACATATTTTCTACAATTAAAAATCAGAACACATGGCATGACAACGGGACAGAACATTTGAAATCAGTACTTCTCTGGAAAATTTGGGTTATATGATTGCCATAGTTACAGGAAAAGCAAGAGAAATACTGTCCCTCAAGTTTACAATTTTATTGGAAACACAAATCTAACGCACATTTATTTACTTGACCATTGAATACATAGTGAACACCTATTGTAGGAGGTACTTTGTTAGTCGGTAAGATCACAAAGACACAGAAGGAAAAATAAAGACAGTTGCTTTAAAAGCTTTCTCAAACAAGGTAGACCCTTAGGAGGATAATTTTATATGTTGACTAGGCTAGGCCAGTGTGCCCAGTTGTTTGGTGAAGCATGAGGTTAGATGTTGCTGTGAAGGTATTTTCTAAATATAATTAACATTTATATCAATAATGTAGACTATCCTCCATCATGTGGATAGGCCTCGTCTAATCAGTGGGAGGTCTTAAGAGCAAAGACTGACATTCCTTCCAAGAAGAGGGAGCTCTGCTTCCAGACTCAAGATTGCAACATCAACTCCTGCCGGAGTTTCCAACCTGCCAACCTATCCTACAGATTTGTACTTAAAATACTACCTACAATTATGTGAGCCAATTTCTTAAAATGTCTCTTTCTTGACACACACACGCTCACTCACACATACACACACACACACCCTTGTTGGCTGTTTTTCTGGAGAACTGTAATAAATCTCTTATAAGCATTGCTATTTATTTCCCATTCCTAAGACAATCTATGCATGTTCAGCATAATTGTATAACATCTTTTTTTCCCCCACAAATGGTAACATCCCACTTTACAATATGTCTTCTAGCAATGTTTCTAAACATATGGCATTCACTTTCAAGGCCCAACTTGCTGCAGAAGAGAAAATGTAGAAACCAAAGTATTATTATTAGATAGAACAAAGTTGCCTAATTTCAAGTGGGATGAGAAATGAGAGGATGTGAAGAGCTTGAGGAAAATCAAGAAGTGTTCAAGTGAGGGCGGCAACAGGAACAAAAGTACAGAGATGGCAGTTCTGGCCTTGTGATGACAAAATTTGGAGGAAAGAAACCACATAGAATATAGAGTCTATGTCTGTGGCATCTTTACACTGGGAAAAGATACTGTGGATAGAAAAGAAAACTGTAGAAACTGGGCCAAAACAATTGAGATGACAATAAAAATTGCTTGAGAAGTAAAAAGGGAACAAAGACTGTTTAAGATACAGAGCTATGAGTTCCATGCTAGAATGTTTGAGGGCTTTGCAGTGTTCATGAGCTGTTGCAGTGGAAAATGGTACAGAGTGGATCTGTTCTAGAAGGAAATGTGGGTGCTTTGTAGCAAGAGAATTCTGGATGGAATGAGCGATGGTGAATTTCTACATCTAATTTAAGCACGTCACAGGTCCACTTCTCTGAACTAGCAATAGAAAACACTTGGAAAGGGGAAGTCTTAGGAATAATTAGACATAATTTGGTTGTCAGCTCATATATCATTATGTCTTGCCTCTCAGGGATTTTTTTCAGATTAATTAGTTAATGTTTGTAAAATAAGCTCCAAGTGCCATGTATCATTGGCATCTAACTTGATTTTCAGTGTGATGAATGTAATTAAGTCCTATGTTGATTTCATAGGAACTTTCATTGCAGGACAATGACTGATCTGGAGAGTTCTGCGGGTCTGGGCACATGGGTTCTCATGCTGGCGTTTCATCCAAAAGAACTCTTGATGCGGGGAGCAATGTGACAAACATATTGCATTGTGTGTGAAACCTATCTCAGGGGAGATGAGGCATTTTAAGTGGCAGATCACAATTGTAGCTTCAACTGATGAATAAAGGTTATGTTTGTACATGCTACCTAGCTTGACAGGATAGTAATTAAAAGCAAATGCTTTAAAAATCCAGAAAATCAAGAGAGAAAACATGAAGGGTGTTATCTGGGGCTTTATATCATCCTTGCCTACTACATAACCCATACATTAAATATTCTTCAGTTAGGAGAATCATTTTTTAACCCATGAATGGTTTCAAATATCCCAAATCCATGCTTATCTCTACACTTTTCTTAAGCACTACAGTCATTCACTCAGAAATTAAATATATATTCACATTTGTGGATTTGGTGATATTTGGGAGAGGAAACACATAGGTATAGGACTGAGGATTTCAAACATTTTGGTCTCAGGACTCCTTGAAACTCTTAAAAATCACTGAAGATCCCACAGAGCCTGTGTTTGTGTGTACAGTGTCAATCAATGTTAACTGCATTGGAAATTAAAGCTGAGAATAAATTTTAATCTATTTATTTATTGGAAATAATAAGCCAATTATATAAAACATAAAAGACTTTTAAGGAGAAAAGGTGAGATGAGTGGCATTGTTTTTAAATTTCTATAGCTCTCCTTAATGTCTACTTTAATAGAAAACAGCTGTAGTTTCATATCTACTTCTGCATCCAATCTTTTGTGATACATCATTTTGGTTGAAATAGATGAAAAAAACTTGGTCTCACACAAATATGCAGATATTCTTTTCTTCACATCAAAACTTAACAGGGGGTCATCTCTTAAAGGTTGGCACTTAAAAGTTGGTGCATTCTGAAACCATGTCAATGATTTTATTTGTGCACCACTGCTTTAAAACCCATTGCTCTTTTACTTATACACTAGTCATTTGGAAAATACTGATTATGCAGAGCTTCCAAATGTTGATACATTCCACTATATAATACCAAGCAATCACTTTCATTAATATTGCCACTGATTTCATCATAAAATTATTCATTACTGGTATGCTGTCAAGTTTTAAAATTTTTCATTTTCACCATAAAGCTGGAATTTTATTATTGGCAGTAAATACCTTCAGTTGTTTTCCTGAAATGATAGTCTCATTTTGTTCATTTTAGAGAAAATGTCTGCCAAATACCCATATCTGCATATGCATAGTCTGTTTTCAAGTAAAAATGAATTTTCATTAAAAAGCAGCTATCTCAGCTCACAACATGCGTGACTTTTCTTAAGACAGCTCTTGAAATCAGTATGCATCAAGGTCTTTTTGAGAATGTCCATTTCCTCTCACACAATGTTAACACCATAAGTGCTAGAGAATCAACATTTAATAAAATGAATACCTCTTACTCCATTAGCAAGTAAGTGAAATCGGCAATTTAAGAAAAATCTGCAAGTGTATGGCAGTACCGTGTACACTGACTGGTGCCCCTGGCTCAACTGGAGCTATGGTGGCCGTGGCTCAACTGGAGCTATGGCCCTAGCAGTGATACTTGTTATGCCTTTGTTCCACTGATGCAAATGTCAGCACAGTGAAAAGGCAAACATGTCCCAGTGTGACAATGAAAGAGCTTTGAACTTGGAGACTCTGAAAAGGTCTCAAGGACCTCCAGGGGTCCATGAACAGCATTTTGAGTACTGCTGGTATAAGAAATAAGGTGAGGCAGAGGAGAACAGTATAGTGTCTTTTCAAAGAAACTACTTCAGCAATAGGTAGAATGATGCAAGACTTGATGGAATTTGCTGCTTCTGTTTTTTGGGTTTTTTTTAAGTAGCAGGAAACATTATATGGTCCTAGATCAAATTTTCAAACTTTTTGGACTATAACATACAAGAAGATAGATCTTTTACATTATAATAAAGCATGTATCTATATACAGATATATTTACTGAAATATATCTGTCAACTATAGCCTTAAAATTTGTGATGCACTCTAACATTTTAATTTTATTCTGTTATAATTTTTCAAAGTGCTCATCGTGACCAACTAAATGGATTTCACAACTCAGTAATGGGTTGGAAACCACAGTTGGCAAAAATCTGCTTGAAATAAAGATGGTTTCATTCTGCAATGTACAAACCCTCCAAAGGACTGATTACCTTCAGTTGGAAACTAAATGTACCTAGAAGTTTTTAATGGTTGCATGTTCTATCATTTCTTGATTCAGCTGCAAATGATTTTCAAGTATGGTCAAATGGGAAACACTTTATTTCAAGGACAAAAATACTTATTATATGAAGTAACTTTTAAAATTTTATTTTCTCAGATAAACTCTAGATGTTTAGGTTAATAAAAGCTAACACTGTCTCCTCAGCATTGGTGGATAAATGTACACACTACAACCTTATAAAAGACTAGTGCTGAAACTTGTGTGATAGCAATTATTGCTCCCATAAAAAGAACACTAAAGTTCATTCTCTAGATCTAGGTTTATATCCCATTTAACACTGCTCTGGCTTCTTTCTCTGCCAGTCCTTGGAGAAGCAGTACTCTGACAGGTGCAGCTAATTGTAAAAACCAAAATGAATTTGGGTGGTGTTTTTATGTTTTTGATTTACTGTTAAATATTATTCCTTGTTGGTGAGAGAAGTAGAATGTATCAGAGATAAAGAAATACCCTTCTGGGCCCCTTCTTGCTTCTCTTCTTTGGCTTTCAGATTATCGCTTCAGCAACTCTCCTCTTCCCTCCGTCTCCTTCCCACCACATATATTCCAGTATTTTAAACATCTATTCTGTCTCAATCCTTAAACAGATTTTTCCTCTGTTTTAGGTCAGATACATGCCGAACCTGGCCTCCTCTGCTTTCATACCGTTGACTTGCCTGACTTGAGGTGCTGTGTAGGAAGGATTAGGACAAGGAGATAGGAAGTGAGAAAAATAGCTAGGGAGCTATTGCAGGTGTTCAGAAGAGAGAGGAAGAGGCCCTGCATTAGGGAGCTGCCCCTGGGAAATGGAAAAGAATGGATAGACCTGTAAGATTTGTCTAATGATTGGAGTGGAATGCAGAGTAAAGAAAAGCTGACTGAAATTCTCATTTGGGAGAATTTGGTAAGGTAGAAAAAGGAGCAGATATGGGGAAAAATGATGGGTTATTTAAAAAAATATACTGGAGATATTGAACCGGAACCAAGAAATATAACGGTGGAAATTGAGAGAGCGCAGGGTTTGAGATGTGAGCTAAGTACACTTGAGCAGCTGTTGAATTAACTTGAGGGTATAAATGAAATCTTATGTAAGAACAAAGGAGAACATGAATAAAGAAAAGGGGAGAACCCTGCAATTGGGAAGAGCAATAAAAGGAGGAGCCCCTGAAGGAGACAGAAAAGGAAAGATCCAAGGAATAGAGAGTCCATTACAAGACTCTAACCGACAGCAGCAAAGCAGTTTGCACATAAAACACTAAGTTACGTTCCTCTAGGGGAATGGACAACCTCCCCTTCTTCTGAACACAGAGTAACAGAGAACAATGTCCAAGGAGACGTATGATGTGGTGAGAAAGATCCTAAAACCTGAAGCCAGCAGCCTTAGATTTTCATCTCTTCATAAATGCTGACCAGTTATGAGGCTTTGGGCAAGCCACACAACACAGATATGAAACCATTAGAGAACAACAGAAGGTTAGATTGTGGGTCAGAAATTGTCAGAAATATGTCAAATTGGAAAGAATGTAGACATCTGTTGTGAGGAAGTTAGAGAATACACGATTCAGTCGAGTCGGAGGATGAGATACAATGACACAGAGAGAGTACAGTACTTAAAATATGATGACTCCTCATCTGGAGAAGAGAGAATTGAAGACATAAATCAGCTCCAAGAAGAGAATCTTTGTGTTTCCCTTGTCTAGTTTTGGAATTGAGGGAAATTTCTTATTGCAGCTGTTGATACACTATAGCCTGATACTTAATGGAAGAAGAAAAAGAAAGGGGAAAATACACATAGACACAAAACATCTTCCTTTAGGATGAACAGTTGTTTTTTTTTTTTTATCTTCACTTTCATTTCAGAAGTACCTGAGAGCTTTCAAGAAGCAGCTCCTTATGTTATCCATAAGGTTAGTAGCACTTTACTTAGAAAATTCAGCAACCACTTAAAGATCCCTCCATTTTATAAGTAGGAGGCAAAAATAATTCCCTGTTTAATTTAGAGATCAAAAGTGGGAGTCATACAAAGGAGTTCTGGGAGAGGTATACCAGACCGGAAATGAATGTGCATCTTCTTGAATCACAGTCTGACAAAAGTACGGGAGTTGATTCCAAACTGAAGAGACAAACAGAGGGAACAGAGTGCTGAAGGAGTAAACTGCCAATGTATACTGTGACTTTAAAGACAAACGATCAGTTTGGTAGTAAACCAACATTCTTGGGTCATGATGCTGGTTCATTTAAGGAAAAGTTAAATCAAGCAAACATCAAGGCATCTTATTCTACTGTCGTTGGGAAAATAAAGTTACAAATTTGACCTCTAAAAATCAGTTCCAGAATACTATGGGCTTTATGGGCCATGTACTGGAATAGGATAGGCTGATACAGTGTGTGGAGGATAGTTGTCCATTGCTGCAAATTGTTTGTTAGGCATTACCAGAGGCTTCAGAACAGTCTCTGTGTGGTTCACCTTGCTTTGAGCGAAACCAGTGAGATCACCACGTTAGTGAGGACAAGCTGAGGATTAACAGCTTTTCAAAACAAAACCCAGAGAGTACTAAATGTGTCATCAATGGGAGGGTGTGCTGTGGGTTTAAGAAGATTTGGACACATACAGAGACCATTACTATGTTATTAAGCATTTATAAGTTAGTTTGTATCTGCCAAACGCAAATATAAAAATCATTTCTTAATTAGATGGCATTAAAGTCTTGCATCATTAACCACATATTTAAAACAGCTTTGTATCACTTACAAAAACAATTTAAAGTATCAGATTATTGGTTTCTTTTCTGATCTATTGTCCGACAGCCTTACAGCCAAGATTAACCTGTTTATTGTCTTGTAATTAAATACATTAAAAAGTGTTATTCTCTCATTTATCAAAGTTGAAGTGCAGGGAAATGAGGCAATTTGTGAATATATATTAATCAATCTAGAGTTCTCATTCAAGAACTGAACTCTATCTTTTTTTTTTTTAATCTGGTCTGTATTTGTACATTATGCCAGGCAGGCAACATGCTGTTAAGAAAAAGAAAGAAAGCAATAAAAATTCAAAAAGTTATTAGTTTTGAGTTGAATAACAAAGGAGCCCCAAATGGAAACTCCTTCACTAGCCAAGAATGGCTAGAGTTCACTCCCCCATCCATCACTACCAGCTGGCAGATGGACCCAAGAGTAATGCAAGCTTCCTTAGATGCCAAGTTTTCTGCTTATGCAGCAGTCTCCATCACTGCCATCCAAGGAGGGAGGACAGGGAGTGGCTGGGGCCTGTTCTACATAGCAGCTCATCCCACTGTGAAGGAAAGCGTCGGGTTAGCCAACAAAAGTGGAATTCAAATTTGGAACCAGACCTCACCTGATATATTTTAATTGATTGCCATGTGATTGGCCATCTGTTTATAATTTGAGTGTCTTTTCTTTGTATGAGAAATACTTCTGTACAGGGCGGGGTCCATGCGCCTCTCAATTTCTATATGGAAAAAAATATTTTCTATCTTTTCATTGCTTTGAGTAGCTTTCAACAAACTTTTGGAAAAAGTCTGGATTCATATTTATAAAGTATCAACTAATGCTATGCTAAAACAATGGGGTATTTTATGAGCTGTAAAGTTCTTACTATTAATTTTTAGTTATGATCACTTTAATGATGGGGTAGTAATAAACTCTTTTACAGACTGGAAGGTTGATAAACCTTTTGAAATGAGCTGAGGTTGTTTAAATTCAATTTATACCTTAAGGACTAAATCCAAAATATTACTTGGCTAATGCTACAGCTCTATAATTTATCCGAATGTCATCATTTAGATGACTTATAGAAATAGATGCTAACTAGAATTATGGATCAATATTATTAGTACCTAAAATTTCTAGAAATGCAGGTGCTTTTCTTTTTTTTTTTTTTGGCAGCCTAAAATATGCTGATCTTCATTGGCCCAATTTTGATTTGCTTGTCTAAACCTCCATTTTATGAGTTTCTAATAAAAATCTTGATTGTTAATACAAGACTTTGAAGCTGCATTTCTTTTTTTTTTAAGATTTATTTTATTTTTGCATACAAGCTGGGGTGCAGGCCAGAGGTGTGAGGCAGTGAGAGGATTCACCAGAGACAGAGCGGGGAGCAGAACAGGCAGATCGACTGAAATACACTGCTGAGGGGAGCAGTGGGCGAGACAGGAGAGGTCTGCTGCACCATGTGGGATTCTCCCAGCTGGACAGCGCTGCGCTAACCCGTTGTGCCACCAGGGAGGCCCGAAGCTGCGTTTCTTAAGCAAAAAGATTCTCAAACTTAGGTACACTGGAATAACCTTGGGAACCCCAGTTCAAACCCATGGAATCAGAATCTGGGGCCTGGGCATCTTTGTCTGTTACAAGTCTCTCAGATCTTTCTGACTCACTTCAACATTTGATTACAGTGAACTAGACTAGTCTAAAGGCCAAATCCACCCACTGCCTGTTTTAGTAAATAACATTTTATTGGAATATAGCCACACCCATCATTTTTGTATCGTCTATGGCTGTTTTCACACTACAATGACAGAGTTGAGTAGTTGGGACAAAGACCATATGGCCCACAAACCTGAACATATTTACTATATGGCCCTTTATCGAAAGGCAAAATGAGTGATATAAAAAGGAAATACATTTTTCCAGACCTGGTTATTTCAGTTCACCCATTCATTTACCTGGACAAATAGGAACTAAAATTCATAGGCTCATGAGGTTAAAAAGTCTTTAGATATTGCCTTTTAACTTTCTTCAAACCTTTTGACCGTTTCAAACAATAAAAGGAAAAACTAAGCTGTATAATAAGTTTTTTTTAACTATTTTTAAGATTTTGCTTATTTAATGATTTTTCAACTTGTTGCTGCAAAATGACTCATCACTAAGTCAAACTCTAATAATTTTTGCAGTGACAAAAGTGAAATTCAAATATAAGAAAAAGACGCTTCATTTTTCAAAAGAGACTATAGGGGTTTATATAGTCTTTTTTTTGTGTGTTTGAATTTAGCAAGGCAATGAAATGGGAGAAAGGCTAATGATCTTTAGGGCTGCTTAGCCAAAGACAGCACATCATAAAACAAGGATGCTTTCTGGTGATACAGTACAAGAATGCTCTGCACACAGTATGAAGCATCTTGCAATGTGAATAGATTGGAAAAAGTTCCAAAGACAATAGATATGCTCAAGTGAATGGGAGAACTGAGCTGCAAAGAGGCTTTTGATTTACATAGCATGATTGTTTCAAGGCATGAACAGCCCTTCCCAAGAGCTGGGATGGATTTTCCTCCCAGCGCCTGCAGGAGATATTGAATTGACATCACAGAAAATTGTCAGCAAAGAAGAGAGACTGATTGCCGGGGATGCAGGAGGGAGTGGGAGAAGGGAATTAGGTTCCTTACACCTTGTTCATCATGTCATTCACTCCCTTTTTCAAAGATCTTCAATAACTTCTTATTACTTAAAGGATTAAAGTCAAACCCTGGCTGGCATTTCAGGCATTCTCTTATCTGTCCCTTATTCTGGTACCACAAAGCCTTTATCATGCCTACAACCTCATTTGATCTTTACAGTATACTTCACGTAGATCAGAGGAGGAGTTAATATTCCCATTTTACAGGCCAGGGAGAAATAAGGTCAGGCATAGCTAGCTTTACAGTTTGGCTACAGGTCACACAGCAGGAAGGGGCCGAGTCAGGGCTGTCACTTGTGCCTGCTATACCTGGAGACATGTTCGTGAATCTTTTCCTGTGAGTTGGATGAGGTCCTGAAACACGCCCTATATTTGCTGCACTTGTCTTTGCTCGACCACATGGGATGCTCACGCTCCTGCATCTGGAATGCCACCTCTGGAGTTCTAGTTCACTTACTCTCTCTTTTAGCAAGCCTTTCCTGAGCTCCAGCATTTAGAACTCTTGTTCTCCTACTCTGAACTCACATACTTCTTGTTGACACCATTTCTTTTCCCCAGAATCCTACCATGCTTCCGGCACCCCTGACCATAGTGATTTTGGTATCGTACAGTGAGATTCTTGACTTGCTCTGTAACCTGGCACACATGTGAGCCCCATGTCTCCAAGGACTACATGCTCTTGAGGGAGCATCAATGCAGTGTATATTTCTCTTCTCCTCCGTGATGGCTTGCGTGAAGAAGGTGGGGGCCTGATAAATATTTGCTGGACAAACAAATGATTTCAGTCTCAAGCTATCTCTGAGTATGATTAAGAGAAATGAGATGACACTAAGGGAGACCAGGTTGAATATCACAAATACGTTTTCAATAGCAAATTCTTTTTCATTAAGTCAAAGTATTCCAAGGACAGCAATTGATGCTTCACATTTAGCTGATGCCCAGAGTCATAAGGACTGAGTGAGCGCCAATTGGTTATAATATAAACCAGCCCAGAAGAAAGTAAGACTTGGACTATACACTGATAAGACAGCTCTTTTCTACTTTTTATTTCTTTAGGCCAGCAACACACAGGCAATTGTCATAGTAGGGAGAAAAACAGCATTTTCCTCCCCAAACACTGGGACTGCCATACCACTACCTTCCTGGGGCCAATGCAGCTCTGTGCTTTCCAGGCATAGACCTAGGGGTGCAGTGGTGACAAGGCAAACCCTTCCTTGGGGCTTCCTCACCAAGGTCCTCTCACTTCTCTTTGGTTGTGGGGTTAGGAACTACGGAAAGTCTGGTAAATGGGAAATATAGTTCATGGAAGCATTACCTCCATAGGTTTGGTGTCTCCTGTAAGGATGGGCTCCACTAAGCCTGCAAGCTGCCCCCTTCCTGCCTCTCTCCTTCACAGGCAGTGCTTCTCCCCGGACTCTGGGCTGGGCACCTCCTCAGCTGTACTCATTGCCCTAGGATTAGTACATGGAATGATACAGGGTTAATCTTACCTCCCTCACTGACCACACTTGAGATCAGCATCTTCTGGACTCAGAGCCCCAACCAGCCAGGCTAGCCTGTGTGGTCGAAGCCGTGTTTCTCCTGTTTCTGGGTGAGTACACTGGCCAAGCCAAAAGGAAACACTAGGTTCTACCTATTGGCATTGATGGCTTCCTCTCAATTTACTAGGTCCTTCTGTCACAGAACATGATTATATTAATCTGCGTGCTACCTGGGAAGTTGAAAACTTATGTGGTTTTTATTACTTCTACAAGAGCCTCTCAATTATATTCTACACACATATTTCTTCACTTAAGAGTAAAACGGAGCTGTGTAAAGTGAGCAGCGTGTTTACAGTAGATCCCTATGGCTTGCTATCAAATTAGTGGCAAATCAGTATTATAGTAAACAGAGGTCAAAGATCAAACCCACAATTTCACATAAAATTCAAAACACGAGACACAAAGTACAAAATAGAAAGCTCGTGTCATGAGACCATCAACTACTTTTAAAAAATAATCAAAACCAGGAAAAGATGAGAGGAAACAAAATTTAAACATGATTTTAGTCCAGAATCTGATGCAAAAACCAGACCTTACACAGATCTTTTGAAAACCATGACAACTGACTACATGTCACTCATCTTAAATAGAAACACACATCAAAAGGTGGCAAGAACCAAGGCTTAGCAACTCCCGGATTTATTCACGGACTTGACACTAACTTTGCACAAGTCAAAATCTGTCTTCATTTTTCACTCTGAAAAACAGAGTGGAAACTATTGTTTTACTTCTCTTAATGGACAATTCTGGAGAGAATCATGTTAATAAAGAGACAGTGGTAATTCTCTCCTAGATTTGATTAGATGTATTTTTGAAAGGTCAAATGATTTACTAGCAAGAAATTATACACACTACACCCCATTTTTACTGTGGGGCTCTTGGTTCCTAAGCAGGAAACTAGAAAATCACAATTATTCCCAAAAATTAAAAAAAAAACTCTTAAAAATTAATTACCAATTAGACCTTATTATTAAAACAAGAGTCTCAAATTAGTCAATGGTTCACATCTATCATTATTAATCTAGGGCCAATTAACCTTGAGGTAAAATATAAGTTTTTATAGAAGGTTCAAATGAATGCACTAAGTGACATGATAAATATTATAGGGGGAAAATCAAAACCTTTTAAAGTAGAGTTTAGAAAAACTGAAAATTTTCTGCATATTTAAAAACAATTCCAGCAATAATTTAAATTATGACACTGCTTACTAATTCATAAGTATTTGCTTACTCAATGCCACCAGATGTCAGTATATCCTGTACAATTACCACTGAGTTCTGAAACCCACCCCAAATGTTCATGCCACGTTAATGAAAATGGTGCAGTGGCCAAACAATGAAGGCTCTTTAAAGGATTAAAAATCTGTTCCTCCACAGTGGTTATGTTATGGCAGAAACCCGTCAAAATAGGTAGAAATTCCTAACTCCTCAATAAGTCTCAGCACCAGCAGGTTCCGGCAAGGACCAGAGGAACACTGGCAAGGAGGAGCACTATATTCTGGATGTGCTGCATGCTCATGTTGCTGGGGAAGCTGTGGAAGGACATAAACTTGAGCACAGCTTCAGCCAGTTAGCTCACTTCCAGGTTTTCCCTAGCCTCTTAGCCTGACTTTTCCATTAAGGAAGTGTCTTGTTGGCATATGGTGTTTAAAATATAGAAATTATCAGTGAGATAAGAGGATTTGTACTAAAGGAGGAGATAACTTTCACTCGAGATAGGTACTAGGACTTTTACCTTTATCTTATTGATACACAAAGCTGAGAAAGTTCGAAATGCCCTGCCAGCGTTATGTGTGTCTCTTTTCCTCAGTATCATAAAGAACTTAAACTGAGTTCTCAAGCCTTTCAGAGTTTTCATTTCAGTTAAAAAAAAAAGTGACGTCATGGTCCAAAAAAATTAAGGATCTTAGTATAACTGACAACATTTTGCATTTTTAGGTAATTGTTAATCAACAACTAGTTCATTCTTTAACAGGATAATTCTGAGAGGTTTTAAAAGAATGAGCAGGGATAAAATTTTTATATGCTATGTAACATTATGTTTTTAATTGTGAAATACATGTGGGTTTTGATAAGTGTGAACTCTGGAAATGTTCACAGTCCCTGCTACTTCGCTGTGCTTTCAGAAAAAATGAATTTTGTATAAACAACACCTGTGTTGGAATCACATGATAGAGTATCATGGTGGGATCTGTTTCCAGCTTCCTGTTGCAGAATGAAGACCCCTTATTTTATCCTAGAGATTCAAAGGTCCAACCTCCTTCAGAGGTTGATATTGCTGTAGGCTTTACCTTTGAGGAGCAATTCTTTGAAACATTGTTTAGTGTGAGAAATACCATTAATAGTCTTGGTCACTTATGCCAAAAGGAAGAAAAGCTTAGCAACAGTTTTTAGATTTTACTTACAAAAACATCAGTATACCTGTACTTGTGTTTGTGAAAAGATAAGCTTTATGTTCTTAATAGCTCATCTGACTTTAAAATCATTACAGAGCCCTCCCTCCCCCTCAATGCTGGTGCATCATTTTTGAGATTGATAAACCAAAGACTCTCTATGGGACAATGTCTAGTAGGGAATTTCAACTTGGTAACATATGTTTCAGGAAACAGGCCACCAAAATCATTGCATTTGAATATTTGCACTCATGAACCATTACAAAGTCTAGCAATAAAAAAAGTTTTACCTATTAAATGAACAAAGTTACTACAAATGTCACTTTTATTTTTCTTTTTGATCATATCAATAGATGCTGAGAAAGCATTTGACAAAGTACAACACCCATTTATGATAAAAGCCCTTGAAATCCTTGGGATAGAAGGAACATACCTCAACATAATAAAAGCCATATACGACAAACCCACACCCAATATTATACTCAATGATGAGAAGCTGAAGGCCTTTCCCCTAAGATCAGGCACAAGGCAAGGATGTCCACTCTCACCATTACTTTTCAATATAATACTGGAAGTCCTAGCCAGAGCAATTAGACAAGAGAAAGACATTCAAGGGATCCAAATAGGAAAGGAAGAAATTAAACTGTCTCTATTTGCAGATGATATGATAATGTATATTCAAAACCCTAAAAAATCCATAGGAAAACTACTCAAAATAATAGACCAGTTCAGTAAAGTAGGAGGATACAAAATCAATGCACAAAAGTCAGTAGCATTCCTCGATGCAAACACCCAATCTGAAGAAGAAGAAATTAAGAAATCCATCCCCTTCAAAATCGAAACCAAAAAAATCACATATTTGGGAATAAATCTAACAAAATACATAAAGGACTTATACAAAGAAAACTACAAAACTCTGTTGAAAGAAATAGAGGAAGACACAAGAAGATGGAAAGGCATCCCTTGTTCATGGATTGGAAGGATTAACATTGTCAAAATGGCAATCCTACCAAAAGCAATTTACAGATTCAATGCTATTCCAATAAAAATCTCAATGACATTCTTCAAAGAAATTAGATCGACTACTGATGAAATTCATATGGAACCACAAAAAACCTCGCATAGCTAAAGTCCTACTAACTAAAAAGAAAGAAAATGGAGGAATTTCACTCCCTGATTTCAAACTATACTACAGAGCCATAATAATTAAAACAGCATGGTACTGGAACAAAAACAGACAGAAAGACCAATGGAACCGAATAGAATACCCAGAATTAAAGCCACATATCTATGAACAACTAATCTTTGACAAAGGAGCAAAGAAAATGCAG